>VDFB02271358.1:571549456-571816976 GCA_007258455.2 Sequoia sempervirens
AAGTTCACTTTAATGTTGGTGACTTAGTAATGGTGCATTTGAACAAATCTAGACTGCAGAAAGGGGTTCCTCATAAGCTGCAAATGAAGAGGATAGGTCCCTGTCCTATCTTGGAGAAGTATGGAAGTAATGCTTTCAAGGTGCAATTGCCAGATGACAGTGGATTGTCCCCTATTTTCAATGTTGCAGACCTAGTCCATTACAGAGGACCACCACCAAACATGGATCAAACCCTTCATGAAGTCAGCGAAGATGTGCAAGAACTCAAACTGCCCTCCACTGCTGTCAAGCAAGCTGACAAGATATTGGACACTAGAGTCTATAAGAGAACTAGAACCAAGGAGTACAAAGAACATCTGATTAGGAGGCATGGACAAACTGATGCTGATGTAGTGTGGATCAAGGAGGCAGAGTTCAAGAAGTTGGGAGTTGATCTCAACTTGCTCAATCCAAGGGTGGATTGAAGTTTTCTGTTTTGGGGAGGATGGTGCAAGAGCACCTAGACTGACCTCCACCTTGTTTGTCTTAAGTTTTGGCTTGTACCTGATCTTATCCAAATCAGGGTGTTAGTAGGTTGTGTTGGACCTTAGAAGGTATTGTGTGTGTGGAGAGTTAGTCATTAGGACTAATTTTACCCTAACTAATCATTGTTGATAAATGTTGTTAAATTTTGGCTTTAATTAGCTTTAGACAGCCTAAGTTGGAATGTAAGTGTTAAATGTGTTCTAAACACATGGTCATTGTTAAAAAATATGCCAATGGACAGTTAAGGGGGTTTTTGATTTGTAATCAAGGTGTTAGAGGTCCAAAGATTCGGGATCATGACTTAGTGGAAGTTGCAAAATGTTGTTGTAAAGTGCATGGCAAGATTTGTGGAAGTGCATGCAACTTAGTTTTTGTTGGATTCCCTTAAAATTAGGGATGTGGAGTTGAGTAACTCCCCTTGAATGATGGAGAAGGCATCTAAAAGTAGTGATGTAGCTCGTAGAGAGCAAATAGAGTGGTTGTAATCAAATTTTGGCTTTGTGTGAATAAGGATTTTCTTGCCTTTTCTGTGTTTTCCTGTAAACCCCGTGTGTTTTCAGATAACAGTGATATCTAATGTGTTAAATGCATTGATTTGGCATTGGTACTGTGTTTACACAACAAATTGTAGCATTCTTCCTTTTGTAAATAGTTTCATTCGGTTTAGATTAGGTGTTTTTGTGTGAATAAAGCAGAGTTTAGGGTGTTTGCTTGTCTCCTTCTGAACAGTCTATTTTTTCCATGGCTTCCCCATAAAATCCAACCATGGGATCACCCTTGAGACTGGATTGAAATGTTAGGGAAGCCAGCCTTTTGTATATATTTAGAAGTAGGAATTCTAGAAAGCCAAGCAAGTATGTGTAATCTCAAACCCTAGGCGAGCTAGGACTGCCCGGTTAGGGAATTGAGAGTAAAAATTTAAGAGTACAAGCAGGGGTTGCAAGCACTATACAGAATCCGTATGGTTCCAGATAGGGTTAGTCAAGATATCCACATGGCAAAAGGATTGAAGCTTCAATCAATCCATTGGCAGTAGCTTTGAAGGAGGAAACAGTGAAACCCTAGAAGATAGGTGAATTAGCCCTTCTCTCCAAGAGTGTAGGAATCCACCGTACGGTTGGGACAGAGGTCTGACACCTTGTGGAAGATTTAAAGGATTGAAAAGGGTGTCAGGAAGTGCCTTTTAATTGGCAGGTTGTTTGACAAGTTTGAGAGAAAAAGTCAGAAAACTGACTGGTAAGGGCTACAAGGATTAGCCCTCTTCATAGGCAAACTCTTGAGATCGGTAGGAGTGGTGATTGAAGAACCTCCAAGATGGTTTCAAGTGGATGTGAAATGCATGAAATCAGTGTTTCCAACTCCCCTGCAAGTAGCTCAAGGTTGATGGTGAAGTTGGCATCTAGACCCTTCTAGGTGTAGTGAGAAAAATAGCAATTTCAAATGGTGATGAATCCTCTAAGGTTAAGCACAAGGTTTGGAACTCTTGTAACAGAGTTAGGGCAGGCTTAGTTAATGATCTAAGTCAAGGTGAGCCTAGAAATTGTTTGGTTCTTGGTGGAAGGCAGAGTGAGGTCTTCTTGTTGGTGAGTGCAAGCAAACCTTGGGTATCATACCACAT
This sequence comes from Sequoia sempervirens, assembly GCA_007258455.2. Classification (NCBI taxonomy): domain Eukaryota; kingdom Viridiplantae; phylum Streptophyta; class Pinopsida; order Cupressales; family Cupressaceae; genus Sequoia; species Sequoia sempervirens. The sequence goes on from VDFB02271358.1 coordinate 571,551,600, forward strand.
GGTGCCATATTGCACTGTCATACATCTAACCTTGCCAAAATGGATTGAAAAAGTGATGCTACGATAATTGTTGATTGCTAACATCCATTGCACGAACTGTCAATCTTCAAAATCAAAGAAAATAACATTGAACTTGGTCCCACCAGACACATGACTTGTTTCCACAATTTCATGATAAAAAAGATCAGGCTCACCAAAAGTCTTGTGAATATGTAGAAACCATTGAATCTTCAATCTCTAATCACCACTGTTCATCAAGCTCAGATAATGTATTAAGTGTTATACTTTAGAAAAATTAAAATCTTCAAACACTTTGTCGAGTTGGTAATCACTAAGATAAAGGGGCTGGTCACACAATGATGAAGAAGGCTTCAGTCATAACTTAAGTGACCCGTTATCACCTATTTCCAATCAATGCAAAAAATTGAAATTATGTAGTGCCATGACTGAAACCCTTAGGGTTTTTCTACAAACCCCTAGCTAGACTAGAGAGCATAAATAATTAATTTCTAAGCTTAATTTTTATTACCTAGACCTGTGGACATACATCTAAGATGTACTTGGAAAACCCATATTAGATCTGCTATCTTATTCCTCTGTAAACCTCTAGAAATAATCTCTGCAAAAACATGATAATTTTCATGACAATAATGCAACCCTTTATGCAATTTTACAACTTTGCAAACAATATTTTTGTGTTAGTCCATAAACATCAAAGACCATCATGACTACCCTTTGACATCAATGATAATAATTCCAACAATGTAGAGACAAGGAAAACCATGCAATAGACTATCATGTTGTTGCCATAGAATATATGGTTGTACTTAAGATTGAACCACCATGAATGGCAACAAGAAAACACATAAAGCTAAAAATTCCACATATTGAGGAGAAACACCATAGAATAAAGATCATTATTGTTGAGAAGGATTAGGTGCATCAACACATGGGAGAGCAGCACTATCATTAATTCATTGTATTATATTACTCAAGGTCTGACATTCATCAGTAGAATGACCATGCACTTGATGATATGTACAAAATGAGTTATTGCTATAAAATTTCTTTCATGTTTTTAGAGGAAGAGTAATCAAGTAGACTTTGACAAGCCTCGACAAAATATGCTCTTTCTTAAGAGACATTCCTTGCTCAAGAAACATTCCTTTCTCCTGTGAAGAAAAGCTTGCTCTCTTACCACAAGATGTCATAAATACAGTAGATGATAAATAATTAGATGAAGATGGGGAAGAAGGTTGGAAACCTAGACCTTCTTTAGAAAGTATGATATATACTTTACTTGATCCTTATCTAAATTTGTTTCATGTTTTCATTTATTCATTTTTAAAAAGAATTTTGTATCTAATCCCATAACATCCTTCCAACTCAGATGAAGAAATCTTATCTAAATGCTCATGAGAAGGATCTGTTCTTTTGCGAGCACATAACTCCTTTTAATTTTTTTTAAAGTTAGGCATCTTGAACATATGAGGGACAAAATTTAAGGAGCCCACATTACCATCATCAGATGGTGTCTTTGGATATGTTGATGTAGAACAAAATTAAGCAAATGATACATAACTCTTTAGGAGTAGATTGTGAGATTTTGTACTCTCCCATAAAGGAGGGTGTAAAAGCTAATGAACCCTAATCATCATCTAAGAGTTTTGTTATTGATGAAGAAAAATCATGATTATCATTAACATGTATAGGCTCTATCTTTGAAGCTGGGATCAACGTATTAAGAGAGTTGGAAATGTTATGTTCAACTTCAACTTGTGAACTATAACGTTGTTCATCCACCTTAACCATATATATCTTTTTATTGTATTCATACCTCATCTCAAGGTGAAGAGTAGATGAAAGTCCCTTCATGGTATGAATCCACGATCTACCTAGGAGAATATTATATGAAAGAGGTCCTCACATGATACAAATAGGGATAGGCAAAACAATAGGCCCTAATTTAATGGGTAGTGTGATCACCCCTAATGGTTTCTTATTAATATTATTGTAGTGTAGAAAAAAGTACCCCTTTTTCACACTTAATTTGGGAATAAGTGATTCAATTTAATTAACCTAGCATTGCCTTGATTTAGTGTTGTAATGTGTTGTACACATTGACATTGAATCTAGGGCCCTTTTAACAAAATGTACTTAAATTGTACCTTATTTAGGGTGTTGTAAAGTGTTGTATTACACTAGCACACTTATCTAGGGTTTCATTAATTAATTGTGGTTAATTGAGCTAAATTGACCCCTTTAATTCAAATTTAAGCTCTCTTAATTACACTTTCTGAAGGATCTATCCCGACACCCAATAATGATATTACATGTCATTTAATTTGGAAAATTTGAGTTCCTAGAAAATGGTGCTAGGACCCATTCACCTTTAGTTGTGATGGTACGCTCCACATAGGACACCCCTTTCTTGGAATTTTTGAAATGGGTATTTGATGTTATTTCATTCCCCCAAAGCATGGTCCTAGAAAGTTGTGCTAGGACCCATTCACCTTTAGTGACGAATGGGTCCTCCTTGCATAGGACACCCATTTTTGAATTTAATTGTGGTTGGATTTTAATGATTTTCAATTCTAGATCTAATGTCATCTTGGTTTATTTCAATTTTGGGGTAAATTCTTAGATTTAGTATAAATATAAGGTTAATTCACATAGTTTCATCTAAGAAATCTAAGAATTTTCAAGTAAGCAATCCTAGAACTTCATAAGCAATCAAGAGAATTATATAGTTTACAAGAGCATTATATAGTTCACAAGATCATTTCAAAGGCATTCAAAGGTAGATTAGTGAAGTTTATTGCAACAATTTAAGATCATTTCATCATGTCAAAGGCATCGTGCATTCAAGTATGTTGAGCTAAGATTGTTGATGTTGCATTGAAGATCTATTTGCAAGTGTAGACACCTTAATTTGGAACCTTAATTTATCCAAATTTATCCCCTTTCATCTAAGCATCCCCTTATCCGCATTAATTAAGTAATATCACTATTATTTAATTAATACATCTAAAGTTCTTCTAATCCCTAAGGTATCTAGTTAAATAATTAAATACCTTCCCCCTTTCATCAAATGAATTAAATAAATATGAAATTTATTTAATTCCTCATATGTCACATCATCCATCATTTTTATCTAATCCTAATCCATCTTCTAATCTCATCATTAGGATGTGCACATGCTTAATCCCTGATTAGGATGTGTCACATCCTCCAACTTTTGCAAGTTGGCCTCTAATCTCTCTTAGCCACCTAACCCTCCTCTAATCCTTCATTAACTAGCCTAATCAACCTCTCAAGGAATTTTTAATTCATTTTATCCTTCCAAGGAATATTAAATTCCTTTTTCTCTTCCCCATGTGATCTTTGACTTGTCACATCAAGTCGCATGTGAACTCTTCCTAATCTCCCACTTGCCTCTAATCTGTCATTAATTTGTCTAATCAAGTACTTGCACAACCTTAATCACTTGATTAGATCCCCATATCATTTATGGAATGTGTCCTAAGTCAACCTTCTTAAAGGGTTTCTCTTTTTGGAGAAGGCACCCCTTTCCCCATGTGAATTTTTAATTCACATTTAATCCCCCAATGCATTTCAACGAATTTTAAATTCCTTCTCTCATCCCCATGAGGATATTTGAAGAATTTTTAATTCCTCACATGTCCTCTCACCCACATGGGGACAAGGACCTCCTTTATGAGGAGATCTTGTCCCAATCCCAAGGTACTATGTACTACCTCCATGCCATGTACTCTCCTTCCAACTCATGTACACATCATCCTTTTCAAGCCACTTCACATGCCACATGTCAAGATGTGAGGGCTTGTGAGTTATCAACTCACCTTAGCCCTACATCTTGATCTTGGTGGCTCAATCTCAACCGTCCATTTCCCCAGAGAGTCCAAAATTCTCTATAAATACCCCCTCTTTTCTCTCATTTTGGGAAGAGATCATTCATGCTAGCCAAACTCTTGCCAAATTTTCTCTTGAGCCATACTTAGCCAAATTTTCATATTTGCACCCATTTTCACTTGTTTTCCCATCCCCATCTCATCTTATAGCTTGCATCCCTTGCCATCAAAGGAGCATACAACATCGAATATCGAAGGGTCAACCAAAGGACAACTCAACAAGGTGAAATCTTTCATTTGCTTAGTTAAGTTAATCTTTAGGCCAATCTTGAGGTGTAGGGTGTTTGTAGTTTTTATTTGCACTCTTTTGTTTGTTGTTCATTTTCTAACAAGTATTTTCACCCTATCACAACAAGAATTGTTAATTTGAGATCAAGATATACATTCTTCATGGGCACTTCATGTTAGTTTGCATATTTACATTCCAAAACAACTTCCAAGGTATCATCATTTCAAGTTTCATGTTTCATGTCCTTATTTCATTGTTTCATCATTTGGCATAATTACCTAAATGGGGTTTGAATTAGGAAAACCCCTATTCACTAAAAATCAACATGTTTTTCTCTTCTTGAATGTGTGTTTTCAAATTTATAGGTTGAAGTTTAAGTGGAGAAAAAGTTTGAAGCAAAATCGTCAAAGTTGTCAAGTTGCAAAATTGTCATTCATATTGCAAGAATATAGAAATAAGGCTGTAGAATTTGTTTCATAATTTCAGGAGATGACCATTGAGGATATGAGAGTGTAGACATCAAGGAACAAAACTCAGATCTCAGTTTTAGAAACCCTAAGAGGGACCCATTTGCCAGTAAAGGCGAATGAGTCCTTTGTGACCTAAAAACAACCTTCTTGCATCAAGGTACACATCATTCTAGCCTCTCAAAACTTCCCTCATAGTTGCTATAATAGTTAGGATTGATTTTTTATTATTATTTGCATCATATCATACAAAAAAATACATGTTTTAGGGTGAGAATTAGTGGTCTATCATTTTGATTTTGGTAAACCCTATTTTTTGTTATCTAGAGTAATAAGTTATTTCACTTAATTAATCTAATCATATTGGTTAACTAATTAAGTCACTTATCACTTTAGTTACTTAAGATAAACTTAGGCACATTAATAATTAATTATTTATTAAGTGTGCACACTAGGGTTTCCTTTTAGGTTATGCATACATTGCTTTTATAAAGCAATTCATCTCTTGTATTTACTCAATTCCTGAATATTATTCATTTGCACATCTTCATGCAAATTGCTCTTGCTCTTTCTATTTTTCTCTTATGGAAAGTATTTTCTGGTTTGCATGTCTGATCTTGGATTCTAACATGGTATCAGAGCCTTGATTTGCAACCCCTTCTTAATTCTTTGGAGAATTTCATTGCAAAGCACGTCTAGGGTTCCTCGAGGGTTTCATGCCTTGAGCTTATTTCTAGAGCATTTTCATCTCGAATCAACCTTTCCATCAGTTCCAGAGAGTCTAAAAGAAAAAAATCAACATATAACACACCCTATTTCGGTGTCGGTTGTTCATGAGGCAATTTTTTTTACCGAGCAGGCCATACAACCCACCAGGTACAAGGTACGATATATTTGTAGAATAAAAAATATAAATTTTTATATGTTTTGCAAAATATTTTATTCATCAAGATTTTTATCAAATATTGGGAAATATTTATTATATTGGTGGCTTTTTTAATAAATTTGGGGTTTATTTACAAAAAAATTATGTTTTTTTGTGAACTGGCTTTTAGGGTACCATTGTACCCCGACTGTCACATCCTACCTCCACTGACATATTCTTTCTCCAGCCTCTTTCCTAGCTCTCTGGTCACTGATTGTAGGCCATCCATCTCCGTTGATGATTTATTGACCACTGTTGCATTTCCCCTGGGCTCCCTTCTCTCGGTCGTCGGTCATATTGTCGGCCCCAGGGGTCTTCCTTGCCAAGCAGTGGCACCACTAGTCGTGCCACCAAATCGTCGCTTCGCCACCGCCGATCCAGCGGCGCTTTCTTTTTTGCTCCAGCCTTGCCTATGGTCATATGGCGGACTAGGGGCCAAACCAAAAGGAGCTGAAAATTTGCCCCTATTTAGCCTTTGTTGACGTTGAATTGCCATTTTACAGCTCTTTTTTTCATTTTTCCATAACTTTTGATCCCAGAGGAAATTTTTTTTAAACGAGATACCATTGGAAAACTAGTTTTGAGCTCATTCCAATGGTGTTGATGCAAGAGCATCCAATGGTGTAAGGGCAATCCTGCATCACCCAAAAAAAAGTTTAATTTCATATTGATAGTTTCTTAGATGTTTTTGCATTTCTGGATACCCTTTTCATCATAATGTAATTCCCAACTTACGGTTTTGCTTTTCTATTCCTAGGTTGAAAGATATTGCAGTTTGTCTCCCATAATTGCCCCTGAAAACCTTCCAGGTCAGATTTGAAGCACTAAATGGTCCCGAAACGGCCCTAAAACTTGTTGAAATCAGCATAGAAAATTTTAGGCACATTCTTGACTCTGAGACCTTTCCAACGGTTCAAACGGTTAAAAAATGGAGTCCCGGATCAAAAGTTATGGCTCCCAGAAGTTGACACACTTACTAGAAGATACTAATTTTTAAATGTACTTTTGAAATTTGAATTTTTGGTGCCAGGCCACCAAAAAATCAAATTTGAATGTTGTTTTGGCTCCAAACTAAAGAGGGAGCTCTATTTATGGGTGGGTTTCTGATTTTTGTGTAGCTTTTTAGGGACAAGTTCGCATACTGCGAAAAAGGGGTTTTTTTTTCTGTAATTATGTAGTTTGCATATTTCCAGAACTTGAGGATATTAGATCCTCTACATGTAAGAAGATCATTTTTAGAATAATAAAATAACATTCTATATTTGGTGTGTTAATTTTATGTGTCTCAGGTTGCACCCTCGTCAGGTGCAATCCATTTTTCTAGATTTTGCTCCAATCTATTTCTATAGGTCTTTGAAGCCAGATGAAACAATTTTCACTTTGGAGGGCATATCTTTTGACTCGGTTATCCATTTTTCACCATTCTCATGACATCAGAAAGCTGATTCAGTCCTCTACACAAATTTGAGGTCAATTTTAATTAGGAGGCAGATGTGAACATTGATTTGTGCATGCACTCTTTTTTGCTTTCATGCACTAGGTTTGCATTTTCTCTTTAATTTATGCATGTTTTGCATGTACTCCTTTTACAATCATGGGGTACTGTAATAAATGAACTTATATAAACTTCCACCAAGGGAGCTTCTTGCATAATAATTTGATTAGAGTGTAGTTGCATTACATGCACTTTGATCTCATCTTCATATTGATGACAACTCGTATGAGTTGTATCTAGATTATGTAGTTTCTTTTGGCCACATCTTGCTCATAACTTGACACATTTTGGTTCACATCGGTTCACATCTCAGATTGAGAGCCTATGGTTAATGATCTTAAATCACATCAGATTCACATCGGGTCACATCTCAGTTTGATGGCCATTCATTTTATGGTTAATGTTCCAAAATCTTCATGGTACTTTCTCTTATGGATCAGTTTTAGTCACAGTTTGGCATTAGCATCGAGATACACATAGTTCTAGATTCTTTCATCATATCATTCCCTCTTGTGGGGGGAATCATTTATTCATCTACTGTTGCTTCATAGATTCCAAGGTTGTTCCAGTTTGTGAGTTTTCTAGTGTTCCGTGGCATCGGGTCTACTGTTGCATTATCATGATTCCACTTGAGTCCTTCAATGACTCTCATATGGTTTCTTGTAAACTGAGGTATCTTTTCTTGCTTGCTAGATTCAGGATTCTAGAGTTACTCCACTAGTGTTCTTCCAGTGCTTCTTTACAACAGGTCATCTCATTGAGGGGGGGTTTTGTCCCATTGGGTTTTCTCCTCTTTCTCATTCATTTCATTTGTACATGGGTACTTGATCAAGCGTTGTTGTTGGGACCCATCTTTACTTTCATGCATCTTTTCTTTAGTGTTTTAGCTACTTCCTAAGTTCATCTTAAGGGGGGGTGTTAGAGTAATAAGTTATTTCACTTAATTAATCTAATCATATTGGTTAATTAATTAAGTCACTTATCACTTTAGTTACTTAAGCTAAACTTAGGCACATTAATAATTAATTATTTATTAATTATTAAGTGTGCACACTAGGCTTTCCTTTTAGGGTTATGCATACATTGCTTTTATACAACAATTCATCTCTTGTATTTACTCAGTTCCTGAATATTATTCATTTGCACATCTTCATGCAAATTGCTCTTGCTCTTCCTATTTTTCTCTTGTGGAAGGTATTTTTTGGTTTGCATGTCTCATCTTGGATTCTAACATTTTCCACCTAAACATTTTGGTGAACCCAACCTATTGAATATTGTAATTTTCTAATTTTGGAAGTCTTTTAATGCATCCTAGGTTAGATCTTGTATTCATTTGTATCTCATTTGCATTGAATTAGATCTCATCTAGGGTTTCTTACTTTGCATATAAACTTGCATTTCATCCAGGGTTTTAGAATTGCAATGTTTTGCATTTCTTAAATCTTAAAAATGCAAAAACAAATTAATCAATTTGCATACCATTTAGATCTCATACATTTCCATTTGAAAATAAAAAAAACATTGCATTTCAAATTAGGTCTTTGCATTCACCATTTTATTACATTTTCACATTGCATTTCCAAAAAAAATGAAATTGAAAGGTACTGCCTGACTTGGAACTGAAAGACATTGTAGAAAGCTTGAAAATCATTCAAAAATAGTTAAAAGTACCTAATCAAGGACCCATTCACCTTTACTGGTGAATGATTCCTTGATCGGGCTTGACCTAAACTTTCTAGCATCTAAAAATCATTGAAAAACACTTAGAAATCATCAAAAACATTTCAAAATTACTTAACTAGGACCCATTCATCCTTACTAGCGAATTGAACTTTTTGGAAATTGAAATCTTAGTTTTAGGCTTTTGTTTGCTGTTGTTACTTTTCCTGTTTCAGTTTTTTGATTTGTTGTTTCATCAAATTTAGTGAATCCAGCATAATTTGCTTCATTGATTGCAATGTCAAAATTCAAAAATTGCATTTACAACATTTCATTTTCAATTTATTGCATTGTGTAATTAGTAAATTACATTGTGTAGAATCTAAAAATTGCATTTCATTCTAGGTCTTTACATTGTCTCTTTCCATTTAGGGTTTACACACTAAGTTTGTAAAACTTGTATGAGCTTTACAACTTGGTGTCCTATTAGCAATACTATTGTAAGACGTAGTTTGAGTCTCATGTCATCCCATGATATCTCACTTATTGTGGATCTTGTGTTTTCTAGCTCTCTTTTTGATAGTGTTGATAATCAACCCTCTATGGCTCATAGTTTGTATACCTCATTTCCCATGACTCCACCTCCTACAACCAATGTGCTTAATGTTAACAACACCATCCCTACCATCACCACTTGTACTCAAGATTTGGGGTCTACTCAAAGCCATGATGGAATTCCAATTCCATCTTCTACAATATTGATGTCCATTCCTACATACACTAGTACTCAACCCACAAAAACCTTTCAACCTACAACAACATTTCAACCTACCATGACCCTTCAACCTATAACAACCCTTCAACCTACAACAACCTTTCAACCAACCATAATCTTTCAACCAACCACAATAATCATACCCATTAGCACTATGTACAATTCCTTAGGCATTCCCAAAGGAATGCCTTCTACTTCTGTGCATTTGAATACTATATCCCCTTAGCCATCGACCTTTACAAACTTAAAATTCACTAGCCCTCTACATACATACAATACTCCCCTTATTCCCCTTAATCTTACAATCACAATGATCCTTTCCTTAGCTCACTTTTGCAAACCATGACATCCCTTCAACAACAAGTTGCAACCTTACAACAAAACAACAACGGTCAACCTTCGTAATACATCAAATCTAATCCACTATCCTTAGACATATTTGTGTCATAGAAAAATGGCCCCTTGTCATTTTCATGGCCTTTTAGGTCTTGTTTCACGGTGTTGGAACTATGTTGCTCTAATTTTATGTTGTGGCATGGCTTGAACATGCTTATTTAGGTAGTAAAACTCAAAGAACGACATCTTGTGAAGGTGTTGTGAAGTGTTGTAAGATATTTCTACATTCTTCTAGACTCTATTTATCACAATTCACCTAAAAATCACCTTTTTACTCATCAACAAGTCCTATTTTGAAGTGTTGTAAAGTCTTGTAACAAGCTTTCACGCTTTTCTAGGCACATCTTCACTATTTATCCTTTTTTATGCTTTATTTGACCTCTTTATGTTCTCATATGCTTAATTAAGTGTATTTTTGAGTATTATCCTAACAAACAACATTAAAAACAACATATTTCTCGACACACATTTTCAGGTCCTAGGTGGGACCCATTCGCCATGGGTGGCAAATGAGTCCCCCTTGGCCCCAAATTCAAAATATTTTAAAATTTCCTTTTTGGATTTTATTCAAAAACACTTGATGTTGGCCTATGATGAGATATGAATGGGTAACTAAGGCGCAAGTGTGTATAAGTAAGTGATTTTCATCTCATTCTAACCCCCAATTCATCAAGTTAACTTATCCACCTATTCACTCAAGCATTCAAGCATTTTACATCTTTTCAAGCACTATTCAATCACTTTGAAGCATCCATTGACATTACTTCAGACTTACATCATCAAGGGTTTGGTAAGTTAATAGCAATTACATGTTGTTAGTTTATCATTACTTTGCATTTCATTATTTTATTAAAGGTTTGATTACCAAAAGCAGGGTTTGACCAAGGCAAACCCCTATTCACTAACCTTAAACCATTTTTCCTCATTGCATGTTTGTTTGCAGACCTAGATATGCAAATTTGACAAGCTTTTTAATGTTGAAGATTGGTTTACAAGTCAACTAGGTGCTTCAAGTCAACTTAAGTCTATTTCAAGCTTGGAGAAGGTTTTCTGTCCATTTCTCGCAAAATTGACTTTGACAACCTAATAAGCAGTGATTTCTAGATCTGGTGTTGCAAAGTTATCTCCTTATTTTTCAAAAAATTGGGAGAGGATTGATTCACCACTTGTGGTGAATGAGTCCCACCTTAGGACTAAAAATCTAAAAAATTTCAGATTCAAGATCTTGACAGATAGAAACTTGCTTCTGACAATTTTTCACCAGGAGGACTAATTGGCCACCCTGGGCGAATTAGTCCCACTGTGAAAAATTAGTGATTTCAGCCAACATCCACAACATTCTAGATTCATCATATTTTTCCCAGGTGCACTCTTATTTAACTCATTCCTTTCTATTATGCATATTTTCTTCATTTACTTCATTGTTTGCATATCACAGTGTTTTTTCAAGCATAGCTTAAATTTCACTTTTACATTCATTTTCATTCATTTAGATTAGTCAATTGCATTTAGTTAACTTCATTTAGGTTAGAAAACATCACACAACATTATTTGAATGAACCATTAGCATGTTTGCTCATATCTCTCTCCTTTTAGGTGAAAAACCCTAGAAGAGCAAGAGTTGCCCATAGGAGCCAAAAATCAACGGTTCATTTTGGTGAACCCAACTTTTGAGCACTTTACATTTCTGATTTTATTTACATATTGCATCCTATTTTACATTTGCATTAACATTCAATTAGTAAATTGTTTTGTTTTTGCATTTTATCTTGCATTAGTGAAAGGTTCATTTAGATTTCATTTTTGCATTGCATTTCATTGAAAAAAGTAAAAACCTGCGTTATGCATCTTTGATTGCATTCTATAGAGCATTAAAATCATCTTAAAAATTCTGAAAAAAAACATAAAAACATCATACTAGGACTCATTCGCCACCCAGGGTGAATCAGTCCTCTGCATTTGTTAAACAACATTTTTAGCATTTTTTTGGCATTTGTCTACATTTTTGTTTTCTATAGTTAGAACTCAGTTATAGTTAGTAGCATTTCTGTTATTTGCATTTCAAACTCTTAGATTAGTTTACATTTGCATTCACCCCTCCTTTGTGGTAATTGCATGAGTGTTTGGTGCCCCGTTGATAATAATTTAGTGAGAAGAAGTTCTAGACTCATGGCCTCCCGCGATAGCACTTTCATTGTGGACCTTGGGATCTCACGAGCTCCTACTCCTAGTATGGACAATGGTGCATTATGCCCTGAAATATACCACTTATATGCCTTCACTTTTTCATCCAATGAATGTTGACAACCAAAACAACTCCCTCTCGCAAGAAAAGGTCATTAATATTCATGAGGATTTTGCACATTTACAACAAGACTTGTCACTTGAAAACATTTCCACCACTGCCATACCTGCCATTTCTTCATCATTTGATTGAAAGTGATGATGACTTGCAAGTGATGAAGAGAATTGTCGAGATTTACAATAAACATGCCTCTTCTAATACCCAATCCACAACCATTCCTATAAGCCAAGGAGTACCTCAAGTTCTTCCCCTTTCAACCATAGCTTTCATACTAACTTATACCAATCTGCAAGTCCATACAACTATGCATCAGGCTAATCATGCAACTACCTCTTTTCTGATTTCCACTAGCATTCCTACTTCTCTTGTGGCATCACAAGTCCCTTCTACCACATTTACACCCCATAGTATTCCTTTTACTTCCCCTCACATCACCGATACTCCATCACCATTTTCCCTTCCACCTCAACCCACCTACCCCGATCCTATTCTTACACAACTCCTTACCACCGTTTCATCTATGCAACATCAACTTTCCACCATTAGCCAAGGTCAATCCGCTCCACTTACATATCATGTCTGTAGTAGCCCCTTATCCTTAGAAATCTTACGTACCTGATGCCACAAGGGATCCATAGTAGACACTGCTTTAGAATGGTTTTCCAACTTGCCCAATCATTCCATCCATTCATTCAATGAATTGGTGGATGCTTTCATAAGTCACTTTCAAGTTCACATGACACCTAGAAAGACAATGGCTAACCTTATGCGATGTAGACAAAACACAGATAAAAAAGTAACGAATTTTATCTCACGATACCAATCTGTGTATGCTCAAATTGATGTCAAGATTCCTAATGCACATTTGATAAAGATGTTTATTGAAAACTTGCACGCACACCTTCAGGATAAATTAACAATGATGAAATTCCCTTCGTTTATGCATTTATGCACAACCTTGTGTGAATACCATAATTCGGTTTCAAGTTGTGATTCAAAATCCACCTATAACCGAGCTGAAAAACCTGAACACAACAATCAAAACTAGAATAACACACAAAACTTCCACAAATCAAATAGAGGCTTTTTACAGTTTAATCCGCCTCCTCAACCTCAACTACAACCAACCCAATTTGTTCCAAATCAAGTGGCAGTTGTTAAAGTAGCGATGCCTTATACCTATGGGAACCTGAAGATACTACTTTAGATTGGTTCTCTTCTTTACCGAATAATTCAATTGGTTCATTTAATGAACTAGTTGATGCCTTTTAGAACCACTTCCATATTCACATGGGTCCTAAGATAACCCTAGCTAATTTAATGACATGCAAACAAAAAGATGATGAGAAAGTGAGATTTCAGAGCAAGATACCACACTTTATTCACAAGTAAACATTAAGATTCTCGACACTAAGCTTCAATGAATGTTTATTGCCAACTTACAAAAAACTCCAAAGAAAACTTGAAATGTTGAGATTTTCATCCTTTACACAATTATGTACAACCCTTTGCGATTATCAAAATCTGACTTGTGGCCATGATGTGAAAAATACCCCTAGTCATCTTGGAAAGCACGAATCCACAACTCAAAACAATTATCAACCTTTCAAGAAGCAAAATAAGGGATTTTTACAACTAAATTCCTATCAAACAAGTCAACAAAATAATAATCAAGTGGCTGCTATAAAATGAAAAATTATTTTGGGGATAGGGATAGAGAGTTCACTCCTTTACTCGATACCCTTCATAATATCATGTTGCAACTTATGGAAAAGAACATTCTTATGTTACCTCTTGTTAAAGAGCGTGATCCTAATATACCATTTCCCAAAGGCTTTCAAGGAAAATCTTATTGCCATTATCATCAACAAAATGGACATGGTACAAAATATTGTAAGTGTCTTAAACATCTTGTGTAAGACCTAATTGATTCTAATCATTTACAAATTGGAGGTGTGAATGATCAGGGTAATAAGTCTGTAGCTCCTCCTAACCAAAACTTAGAAATCTTTACCATTCACATGCCTAAGCACACTATTTCATTTGTCAAAGCTAGTGAAACAAAGAATGATGTGATGAACGTCGACACAGATGATGAGAACATAAGAGATATCAATGAAGAAAAACTGATTAAAATGGTAGGATTTATTGAAGCTAGAACTCATAAGGGCTCAACTAAAAAGCCTCTTGATATTGGTTTCTCACAAAATGACATACTTAAACATGCACCTACTGATCCTCTTTACATAGCAAGTTGAATCAATGATAAGCCCACTAATGGGGTATTAATTGATCCCATATGTGGAGAGAATGTGATCATTGAAAAATTTCTATTTGTGCATGAACTATATTAAGATTGATATGATAGACCAGAAGCATGGATCAAGATGCATAATGGTATTGCTTGTCCTATGATGGGCTTGATAGACATCCCTTTAAAAATTGGACCAAAAACATTAAATGTATCATTCACCATCATCCTACAATCAAACCAATTTCATGTGAAGTTAGGGTATCCATGGCTTCGCTCCATGAATGTCGTCCCTTTAGTTGTGCATAGATGTTTAAAGCTTCCATTTTGAAATGATATCTTTATTGTGCATCATAGTGGGTTTAACCCTACTTCTTCTTGAGGGAAATTTTCATTAGATTTATTTTGGCTCGAGTCTATGGAACCTATTAAGCCTCGTGAGGACTTATTTTTCAAATCATATCAAAATTTCAAGGTAAAGAAAATAACAAAATTATCCCTTTGAAACATGCCTCAACCTATAATTGAACCACCTATCCTTGACGAAACAATGATTGAACCAAAATTTCTTCCACACATCCAAGAACAACTTAACCTCCTACCATTTCCTACAAGAGACCACGAGATAATGAAAACAATCCTGTTGTCCCTCCTAAAATCAAACAAATTTACAAAGTTAAAGAGAAAGCGATTGAAAAACCTTCTATTTTTTCATCTATTCCTCCCAAGGAAGAGAAGGAACCTATGATTGATAAACCCACTCTTACACAAACAAAAATTGACAATAAATTGAAATAGAATCGAAGTGCTAGAGAGTGTAGGCATAGACGTTGTGCTATTGCTCGTATGTTATAAACAAAGGAAGACAAAAACAACATAGAAGGTCAAAATATAAACTTACCTGAAGCAATGCATGATGACTCTATACCCTCAACACAACATAAACAAGAACCTTCGATGGAAATTGTCATTAGACCTCCCATTGTGATTAATGTAGATGATGACATTGATATTGCAAAGATTGATGAACAAGTGCATGAGGAGTTGAATACAATGTTTTCTTCTTCTATGAGCTTGAATGAAAAGTCTCCTAGAAAGAGTGTTGAACCTGGTACTTCCCCTAGTTTGGCACTTGCTCTTGTCCCTTTGGCTAGTTTTCCACCTTTTGTTTATGTAGGCCGAGATTGGGACGTGGACGACCTGCTCTAGGTTGACTCGCATGTGCCTTACTAGTCTTTTTATTTTTCATGTTTGTTTATGTGATTGCATGTGTATAATGTGATCCCCCATGATGTTTCATTTTATGTATATATCTCTCTTTTTGTGCATTCCTCTATATTTACCTACATTCTTCTCTATGTCGTAAGCATTTGTCTTGTGTTTTCCTTTTGGGGATGATGCAAGGCATCGAGACATTTAGGTCTCTTCAATGTTGACCCAAAATCTTTCCCTTTATCCTTTCATTTGTTTCGTGTTTTCCTTTTGGGGATGACACAAGGCATTGAGACATTTAGGTCTCTTCCATGTTGACCCAAAAGATTTCCCTTTATCCTCTCATTTTTCTTATGTTTTCCTTTTGGGGATGATGCAAGGTGTTGAGACATTTATGACTCTTCTATGTTGAATCGAAAGGCTTTTTTTTTTTTCTCTCTTTGTATCATTCTTCTAGTTCTATGAGTATTTGGGGAATGATGGAAGTTTCGAGCCCTTAAAACAACAATGTAGCAAAGACATACTGACCCCAAATCCATATATCTCTTGTGTATTTTTGGGGGCAACTCTTCCTTCAGAATTCATGGCGTAGCTTTATTTTAGAAACATATGACTTGGCATAGGGTTTTTCAAGGAAATATATCATGTCTTAGGATAAAACATTGTCTCCTTTAAAGCAATTTCTCACAGTAATGGTGTTAGCAATTGCTTTAAAGTGGGGGCAGACATCAATGACATCTTTGAATGGCATATTTCATGGCATGATTTTCCTTTTTCCTTGTGATGTGTCATTTTATTGGCGGTGTCATTGGGTTTGATTTCCTCCAAGAATGCAATATTTCTAAGCATGTGATTTCCCTTAGTGGCATGATGTGAAGCGAGAGGCATCCCATAAGTGGCAATTTGATATTCTTGACTTGTCCTCTCTTGGAGACATTAGGTATGATGTTCCCTAAGAAGAATACCTTACATGAACAAAGAAAAATCCCCTTTAACAAAAAATTATAAACATGACATTCAAAAGCATACAAAAAGCATTAAACATTGTGATGCCTTATAAAAGTTTTCAGGAGGATAACTTCGGTATGGTTGGCCACCTCATTGGGAAAACTCACCTAGTGGACAGACTAAGGTTCCACTACCCCAGAGTGACAACACATGCTGGGATAACTCACCTAGTGGATAGACTGAGGTTCCACTACCCTAGAGTGAGCACACATGATTGGGATAACTCACCTAGTGGACAAACTGAGGTTCCACTACCCCAGAGTGAGCAAAGCATGTTACAGAAAAACAACCCCTTTTCACATGGTGTTGGATTGGTTGTGCTTGATCCTTTGTTTTTCTTCATTTTTCTTGCATACTTAAGTGTCTTGAATGGATACTTTAGTGTCTGTTTTTCATGGGGGAAAACTCCCACTCAAGTGGGGAAAAATGTAGTGTAGAAAAAAGTACCCCTTTTTCACATTTAATTTGGGAATAAGTGATATAAAATTAACCTAATATTGCCTTGATTTAGTGTTTAATGTATTGTACACATTTGCATTGAATCCAAGGCTCTTTTAACAAAATGCACTTAAATTGTACCTTATTTTGGGTGTTGTAAAGTGTTGTATTACACTTTCACATTTATCTAGGGTTTCATTAATTAACTGTGGTTAATTGAGCTTAAATGACTCATTTAATTCAAGTTTAAGCCCTCTTAATTACACTTTTCGAAGGATCTATCCTGACACCAATAATGATATTGCATGAAATTTAATTTTGAAAATGTGAGGTCATAGAAAATGGTGCTAGGACTAATTCACCTTTAGTGGCGAATGGATCCTCTCCACATAGGGCACTGCTTTCTTGGCATTTTTGAAATGGGTTTTTGATGTTATTTCATTCCTCTGAAGCATGGTCCTAGAAAGTTGTGCTAGGACCCATTCACCTTTAGTGGCGAATAGGCCCTCCTCATGCATAGGACACCCCTTTTGAATTTAATTATGGTGGGATTTTAATGATTTTCAATTCTAGATTTGATGTCAACTTGGTTCATTTGAATTTCGAGGTTAATTCTTCGATTTAATATAAATATAAGGTTAATTCACATAGTTTCATCTAAGCAATGTAAGAATTTTCAAGGAAGCGATCCTAGAACTTCATAAGCAATAAAGAGCACTTTCACAAGAGAATTATATAGTTCACAAGAGCATTTCAAAGGCATTCAAAGGCATATTAGTGAAGTTTATTGCAACAATTCAAGATCATTTTATCATGTCAAAAGCATAGTGCATTAAAGTATGTTGTTGAGCTAAGATTGTGTCATGTAGCATTGAAGATATATTTGCAAGAATTATTTCACATCTAAGTTGAGATCAAGATCTACATTCTTCATGGCCACTTCATGTTAGTTTGTAGATTTACATTCCAAGACAACTTCCAAGGTATCATCATTTCAAGTTTCATATTTCATGTCCTTATTTCATTGTTTCATCATTTGGTTTAATTACCTAAATAGGGTTTGACTTCTAGGTAAACCCCTATTCACTAACAATCAACAAGTTTTTCTCTTCTTGAATGTGTGTTTGAAAATCTATAGGTTGAAGATCAAGTGGAGAACAAGTTTGAAGCAAAAACGTCAAAGTTGTCAAGTTGAAAAATTGTCATTCATATTGCAAGAACACGGAAAGAAGGAAAAAAATTGTTGCAAGCTTTCAGGAGTTGATCACCAAGGATCTGAGAGTGTAGACATCAAGGAACATAACCCAAATCTTAGTTTTAGAAACTGTAACAAGGACCCATTTGCCGGTAAAGGTGAACGAGTCCTTTGTGACCTAAAAGTAACCTTCTTGTAGCAAGGCATACATCATTCTAGCCTCTCAAAACTTCCCTCATAGTTGCTATAATAATTTAGATCAAATTTTTATTACTATTTGCATCATATCATACACAAAAATCACATGTTTTAGGATGAGAATTAGCGGTCTATCATTTCAATTTTGGTAAACCCTATTTTCCACCTAAACAATTATCAAAGCCATAAATATTAACATCATTAGGTTATATAAGATTCTTGTCCACACCAATTTCATCTAGAAGATCAATGCTATAAACACTAAGACCTAATCCATTGTTTATGAGGGTATGCCTAACCTTAGTTTTATTAATGACCACCTTTATCATCAAATCTTCATGCTTATTTTGAATCTCAAGTGAGGGTAATTCATGTTGAGGGAATGTAATATCCAACTTTATCACTTTCATACAATCAAACAAGGTGGCTACATCATTTAATTTAATAGAAGTTGAACCATCAATCTTCTACAAAGCCTCTTTAAGGCTACATCCTATGGTATGTAGGTGATGAACTTGAATAAAGTCCCAAAGAGAAATATTGGGTGGAGTATTACGAAGTTTCTCAACAAGATCATATTATTTATCACTACACTAAGGAATATTAAGTGAGGGGGAAGATATGGCTGGAGTAATGGGATGGATGTTGGTGTTTTTTTTTTCTTGCTTAATGATTCTAGTGTTATATGTGTGAGCAAATGTGTGGTAACTTGGTTGCTTCAACACATGATTATTAGCAAGTTGTTTTGTAAAGTTTAGGACATGGCTAGGAGGTTTAGGAGGTCCCATAATGAGAGGTGATTTAGGAGGTCCAATAATTAAAGGAATTTTAGGAGGTCTAATAATTTGTTGGTATAATTAATATTTAATTACACATTTACATAAGTTTACTTAGGTAATTTTTTAATTCCTAGGTTAATTAGTTGTCATTCTTATCTTTTTGAGCTATGTTGTTGCTCAAGATAAGATTAGAGTTATGGATATCTTTGCTTTTATAAAGCAAATCATTATCATGTAATTATTGAATTCTCGAATAATATTATGTTGCACATTCTTTTGCAACCTCTCTGCTTTTTCTGGTTTTCTCTTCTATGGAAGGTCTTTACGGTTTGCAAATATGATCTTGGTTTCTAACATGGTATTAGAGCCTTGATTTGTAGCCCCTTCTCAGATTTTTGGAGAGATTCATTACAGAGTTCATTCGGGATTCCTCAAGGGTTTCATACCTTGAGTTTGTCTTTCTATTTGGGTGCTCTTGCATGGTTACTTTTGGAGCACGTTGGAGGAAATCTGAGCTCATATTCGAGTTCAGGGCTGTCGAAAAAGTCAAGATCGACTTTTGTTTCGCCTGAATCTGACATTTTATGCCAGAGTTATGAGGGTTTGAAGATTTGTCAGATTTGGGAGTTGTGACACTTTTGGTGCATTTTCAGGCAGATCGGACCTCGCCATCAGATCCAGAGCATCCGAGAGGAAAAAAATGACATATAACATGCCCTATTTCGGCGTTGGGAGCTTCTGAGGCAAATTTTTTTTATACCAGAAGCCGTACAACCCCTGTGCACGATTCTCGAAAAAAATATTCAGGTTTTTAAAAAAATATTTTTCTTGTAATATAAAAAAAAAATACATTAGTTTTTTTTCAAAATGAAAAATTAAAAAAAAATTAATTCAAAAAGGTTTTTTTTTTTTTTAAACGCATATTAAAAAAAATCAAAGGTAGTACTTGCTGCCTGCGTAGTGTGGTACGCATGCGCAGGTAGGCTATACCGCCGCGAAAGCCACCACCGGCCAACAATCTCCTCACTGGCGGCAAACCTCCGGACTACCGGCGGCAAAAGGAATTCCAGCAATTGTAAACAAATTCGGCAGCCGGCTCCATCATTCTGGCAGCTTCACAAAACAACGGCAGGCTCCTAACCCTCATCGACGCCACCAGTACCGAGGGAATATTCCCTCCCTAGATTCTTATGGAATATTCCAAGCATCAGGTTTTTTCCCGACGGCCATCAAATTTCTTGCAGGGGGCAATTTTTTTGCCGTGACGGCTAGATGGCCGTCAAAGTTTTTTCCTCGAAGTGCTGACGTCATCGGCCGTATGGCCCCTCTTTGCCCCTCCTAGCCCTAATTTTTCCTAAAGGAGCATTTTTTTCTTCTGGTCATAACTTGGGCATACGGTATCGAAATCGGGAAAACGAGATATCACCAGAAAGCTGGTTCCAAGACTTTCCTGTGGTGCAATTTATTTTTCAATTTTTTTTTGTTTATCTGCATTTATTGCTGTTTGAAGTCAAATGTTTATTTTGGACTTTCGAGCTCAAAAACTTTTGCCACGATCTCCGTTTTTCGTCTTCTTTGAGGTGTTGGAAAGGTATTGAGGAGCTCTATCTTGCTGTCCATGCACTTTTTTTTGTATCTGACCCAAGTTTTTCATTATTCCAGATTTTTCTCGATGGGTGTTTTGGATATTACTTGGATGTTTTGGTAGTTGGAAAGGTGAAACTTGAACATTTGCACTTCATTTCAGTACCACATCATGTTATTTTCTGTTTATGCACATTTAAGATTCTCTCCTTTTACAATCGTTGGGTTATTGTAATAAATGAACTAAGATAAAGTTCCATTCAGGGGGGTTTCTTGCATGATAAATCTGATTAAAGTGTAGTTTTCACTTTGATCTCCTATTCATCTTGATTTGTTGGCAACTCATATGGGTTATCTGGTTTCCTAGTTTCTTTTGGCCACACTTTTTTGCTATATCTTGACACATATCGGATTCATCGGTTCACACTTCAGTTGAGAGATTATGTTTCTTGATCTGCATTGGTTCAGATTCTTCTCAGTTTGAGGGCCATGGTTTTATGGTTAATGTTCCAGAGTCTATTTTTGGTACTCCTTCCCATGAAAGAGTTTCAGTCACAATTTGGCATCAGCATCGAGATACATGGCTTCCAGATTCTGTCATCATTTCATCTTCTGTTGCTTCACAGATTCCAGGGTTGTTCCAGTTTGTGAGTTTTCAAGTGTTTCTTGGCATCAGGTTTGCTGTCACATTATCATGATTCCGGTTTTGGTTTCAGTTGTAGACAGAAGTATCTTTCCTTGCTTGTCAGATTGTAGTTCCAGTGTTACTCCACAGTCTTCTTCTAGTGCTTCTTGTAGCAGTCATCTCATTGTAGGGGGGTTTTGTCCCACTGGGCTTTCCTTCTCTACCTCATCTTTGCATTTGTACATGAGTACTTGATTAGGCCTTGTTGCCGGGACTCATATTTGCATAATAATTTTGCTTCTCCCTAAGTTGCACTTATGGGGGGGTGTTGGTGTAATTAATATTTAATTACACATTTACATAAGTTTACTTAGGTAATTATTTAATTCCTAGGTTAATTAGTTGTCATCCTTATCTTTTTGAGCTATCTTGTTGCTCAAGATAAGATTAGGGTTATGCATATCTTTGCTTTTATAAAGAAAATCATTATCATGTAATTATTGAATTCTCAAATAATATTATGTTGCACATTCTTTTGCAACCTCTCTGCTTTTTCTGATTTTCTCTTCTGTGGAAGGTCTTTTCGGTTTGCAAATCTGATCTTGGTTTCTAACATAATTAAAGGAGATCTAATAGTTAATCGTGCGTTCATAACTTCAATTGAGTTAATTATTTATTGATGATCTTCTATCAATAGGGGAGCTAATGTTTACTTAACATCTTCATCCATGCAATCTATCTTATTGTCTTTTGAAAGAAATGTATCAATAATTTTATCCTCTTGTGCCATAATATATTCCCAAGTAGGAGAGGTTGAGGGAGAGAAACAAACATGATTATCATGATTCTCAATGATTGGATCCTCTTACACAAAGATATCTTCTTCACAAGTAAGTGAGATATCAGGAGAAGAGCCAATATGATTGTCATGATTGTCATGAGGTGTAATTACATTTATTGTTCTTTGGCGTGTTGTGATGGTAGAACCTTTAGTGGGTCATCTAGGTGAGATGAAGTCCTCAAGGGCATCATCTAACATATCAAATTTATCACAACTAAAATGCTTGGTAGGTATGTAATGTACTTGTAGAAAGAGATTTGACATGATCAAATTGTTATACTTTTTCCTATATTAAAGTCATTAATTTCCCATTTCAAATTATGTTTACACTTGTTAATACTAATTAGGAACATAAATAGACCTATAGACCTATTACAACCACAGATCTAGAAATCTGAGTCTAGATTTGCAAAAAGGCAACATATATCAGACTGCACCTAAAATTTGAGGCAAATTTAGCTAGAAAAGGGTGCCTAGGGTGCCCTAGTTTGGCTTGAAAGTTGTCTAAAATTTCAAGTCCTTAGGCACTAAGAACAAGTAATTCATTTCTAAAAGGTTTTTTATTCAAATCTAAAACTGAATTTGTTGTTGTTTTGATGAATTTTGAAATTCCAATGTATTGTAATAGACTAGGGTTTTTAAATTTTATAAAAATGAAAGATAATTTATCCCAATTATGCAATGATTTACAAAATTCATGAAATTCTCCTACAGATCTGATAATTTTCAAGAAATCAAATGGAATGACACTTTTTCTTTCAAATGCAAATACACTTTTTTTGTAAACAAAAGCATATGATTTTTGAATTTTTAACAATATTTGCTTAATATTTTAGATTTGAAAAATATTAAATAAATATCAGAAGGTCTAATTAATGTTCAAAATGTCAGGTTCACCAAAATGTTTCAGAGGAAAAGTGATCTTAGATCTAACTAGGATTAACTATTTTTCGCCTAAAAAACAATAGAATTCAAATCAACAAGGGTATGAGACTAACTTGCAACCTAAAAGGCGAGTCAATCAACCTTGGATCTTAATTATTTCGGGGGTTTGAAATGTATTTTTAATGAAATGTAGTGATGCAACTAGTTAACTATGAAAATGCAATGTTTTGTCATGAGTTATGGAAAACTAGAAACTGACAAATAAATTTGGGGTCAAAGAAAGCAAAAAGTAGAAACAAAGGTACTTGACCTATGAATTTGAGCTTGATTTTGCTGGACAAGGCTGCTTAGGGTGCCCTTGTTTGAGTTACCTTTTCTCAGATCTAAAAAATCATTCTTGTAGCTCTCAGTCTATGGCTTCTTCCTTCCAGATATTGTTGTCAAAACTTCACTTGTTAATCAAGTTTTTGTATCTTGTCAAATTGTAGTGTTTGAATGCATTAATGATCAAATAGTCTTCAATCTTCCTCCAATCTTCTTTAGATTTGTAACCTACACATTTAAAGAGAGAGAAAGGTTTGTTCCCTATAGGGGCTTGCCTTGGTCAAACCCCGAGTTGGTATTTCTACCTCCACAATGGCAAAATTGATGAAAGAGAGCTTATCCTTTTGATGGATATATGATAAATGATAAATAGAGTAATAAATCAACAATGGATTGCAACTCACCACTCAAATATGATTTTCTTGAAGGATTGAAGTCATACACATCTCCTCAAGGCTTGATTACAATTTGGCTTGATCATCTACAAGTGTTAGTACATAAACAAAATGCATGTAAACATGAACATAGACTCACATAACATATGAATTGAAGCTTGAATGATGAAGTGTTACAATAATCTCGATAATTTTGCTTTTGATTATCCTTGACTACTTTTAGGATCTTCAATTTGCTCAAAAAATTCCTCTTAGGATTAAAATGGTGAAAACACTATGTATTTATATGCAATTCTTCTAATTTCCTGCAAATTAAATCTCGATAGTCAATATGTAGGATTTGAAATTCAAATAATAAATTACCAACTCCAACATATTTAAATTTGGGGAAAAATTAAGAGGACAGGGGCACCTAGGGCACCCTTGTCCAGACCCATCTTTT
The DNA here is from genome assembly GCA_007258455.2 of Sequoia sempervirens. Taxonomy (NCBI): domain Eukaryota; kingdom Viridiplantae; phylum Streptophyta; class Pinopsida; order Cupressales; family Cupressaceae; genus Sequoia; species Sequoia sempervirens. The sequence goes on from VDFB02271358.1 coordinate 571,575,960, forward strand.
CAGGATTTGATAAGTCATGGGCAAAATATTAAATACCTAATTTGGTTTTTCACATTGGCTTTTTCAATAAATGTTTAAAAAAGGCTATGAGATTCATAATTTAAGAAATTAGGGACACAGTTAAGTCCAAACGCATAGGAAGGGGCAAAATCTAGTGTGAAATTATCAAGGATGACAATTTATGATGCTACAAATATATATAATCAAAATTCAATTGATTTAAATTTTTTTTTTATATTTCTTCATAAAATATAAAAACAATGTTCACCATCCAAATTATTATTATTTTATAAATTGATTTATCGTCCTCCTTTCACCATCCTATTCTTTCACTGTTAACCCACGCGGAGAGCATGTGTATAAATTTTACAACCAACCTAAGGGGCTTTCAGAACTGTAAATTCTCCAGACCACGGCTTTCAGAACTGTAAATTCTCCAGACAATTTAACTTTTTTGGCTATTGGATATAAGCTGGAGGTAAGACGCGTTTTAAAATAAAAATAAAATAAAAATTGATATGGTTAATTGGGAGGGAAGTCCGTAACCATGAATGCCTGCCAATTTTGACTCTAAGAATAAATTTGAATTTTTGTGGACGAGAGTAATGCCATTCACCGACACAGTCTTGAGAGTACGTTCAGAGATCGAGATAAGCAAAACATCGATACTCACCCTAATGAACCTATCTAATTTACTTAAGTAATCCCTGTACAGTAACTGTCTACATTAACAGCCTGGATCACTTACTCCACTGGATCAGGCTTTATGGCAAACCATTACATATTCTTATTAAAAAGGCAAAACAACAAAATCCCACATGCCATCACAGAGCGCGGCCCACTTCACACGCTACCAAATACCGCGCATCTTATCACGAAACTTCTGCATTTGCCTATAAATACAGTCTCATTTCCATTTACTCATCAGACCGAGCTACGCCTCCTATGGGTCAGAGATGGGCACGATGGGTTTCAGCTGTAATCTCTTGCTTGTTTTGATAGCAGGCTCCATTCTCACTGCAATACCATCAAATGCTACTTACCACACAAGTCCCCCAAAGCCATACCAGTACAAGTCTCCTCCTCCACCCGTTCACATACCATCCCCTATCCCTAAGCCACCTGTGAAGCCACCACCCAAGCCCCCCGTCGTTAAGCCACCACCCAAGCCCCCCGTCGTTAAACCACCACCAAAGCCTCCCGTCGTGAAGCCACCTCCCAAGCCAGTTACTCCCCCCCATTACCCTTACAAATCGCCACCACCACCAGTTGTAAAGGTTTCACCCCCCAAGCCCGCTCCAACATATCCCCCTCCCAAGAAGTCCCCACCAGTTTACTCACCTCCCAAACCATCACACCCTCCTCCTACACCAGTTTATACTCCACCCAAAAAGTCTCCACCCAAGCCTCCTGTTGTGAAGCCACCAGTCTCCCCGCCATACAAGTACAAATCCCCACCTCCCCCAAAGGTTGTTGTGAAGCCCCCTCACCCTCCTGTTGTCACTCCCTCACCACCTAAACCTACGCCTATTTACCCACCTCCTCACGCTAAGTCCCCCGTATACCCACCTCCCCATCACTACGCCTACAAGTCTCCTCCTCCTCCTTATTAAGCAACTCTAGCGCTGCCATATAAAGTCGGTAGCTGCTGGTCTGAGGTAATTTTCAGCTTTGCATTCTTATTACTAACATTTTTAGTGTCTAATAGAGCTCCACCGATTTGCTCCATTGTTTCTCGCTTTCCTTTGACATTGGCATAGATTCTTAGGTCTGCATCTCAATGATTGTTGCCTTATTATTAAGTTCTGACCATGAAAGGCTCATTGTTTCGAGTCGCCATTTTAAGGTAGCTAGCTTGCAGCATTTGGATGTGAAAGTGACCACTGTTTTTTTGATTTTAGATCTATTTAAACACGTAGTATAGTTTTGGGCTCCTTGATTTCTATCACTTTCTTAGTAGCAAAATTTTTCGTTCCATAATTTAGTTTTTATCACTTTAGCAGTATAGCCCTTCCATCCACAAGTTACAGTAAGTTCTTATTTATGTGAAATGCTATTAGTATTTAAAAGATTGTTTAGATTGTATATAAGTATTTGTACTGATATTTGAATCACATCTCTTAATTTGTCATTTGGTAAACGGATTGTTTGTCATTGGGTAAAGGATTGTGATCCAAAACATCAATGCAAATCATAAAAGCAATCTTTTCAATACTAGATAGAATGGCTTTCATTCTCTTTTCTAGCTCATTCTCATTATGACAATAGATTCATCATAATTAGGGACCATTCAACTATGTTAATGATATTTATCCTCTTTTCCAACTCAATCCCATTTTTGTGACATATCTATCATAAAATGTGACCAGAAATTTAAGATAATCTAAAATTTTATACATGTGGACATTCAATTTATTGATTAAATCCAAACTGATTTGACATTTTTTTCTGTTGCAGGTTAACTAATATGTTTTGTGGATCCCCTCGTGAAATGGGAAACATTGAGACTACTAGCTAATAGACAATGTGGAGCGTCTTCAAGGCATAGATCAAAGTATCTAAGTCTTTTCTAAATAAGCAATGTCAAGAGTTATTTGCAATGAAATAATCAAGTTATTATGATATACAAAGCCTCGAATTACATGTGTGAATATGTTTATCTGTTCATGAGCATAGAAATTATCTTAATGGGGATTTTTCGATAAATGAATATATGTCGACATACATTCGTATTAAAGAAAACATGTTTAATTAAGCACTTAAAAAAATGTATCAGATGACGTGACAAGTCAATAATCGCAAGAAAATAATATATATTTTAAAAAGATGGTTGAAAAGGCAGATATAATTTTCGAGTGACGACAGGAAACGACATTTGTCGAGTAAGATACGTTTTTCGTGTGACTTGCGAACATGAAGCATGTTACTATTTTTCACGATATAGTCCTAAAATAAGTAAGCAATCTTGAAATTTAAAGATGTTTTTAAAGGTTTTTGGTCTCTTAGGAATTATCGGAGGGAATATAATGCATTGTTTTACACTCGCACGCTTATTTACAAGTACGGATTGGCTTTTTCTAAGGTAGGTTTCACAGTCGGGCTACCATTTATTTTATCAAGCCATGAAAAGGACTTTTCTCTGTTTTAAACAATAAATAGTACTGTAGCAGTGTTTTATGGTGGTATTAAATAGTGACATTAATTTTTATTTATCTTTGTAGCTTCTGGATTTGATTGTGTCGAGATTTTGCATCAAATCTCTTGACACAATCAAATCCAGAAGCTACAAAGATAAATGATATGAATTGTGGAAACTTATTATCATTAATTAATTTTTATGTAATTCTGTCTGTGAAACATTATATAATTAATGTACATGTATGCTGTTTTGTTGAGAGCTATAAATATCTGTCACGAACATTTATATCTATATAATTATTTGATAGTATATTTAGATATTATTCTTAATTTATTTCAAATTTGAAAGTCTTGAAAGTATTGTAAAGATTAATATTATAATCGACATCCTAAATGTTTAATAATGGGACATCTTAAATGTTTAATAAAGTGACAATAAAATAAGATTATATAAATGACTAGAAAAATATGTACATATAGTCAAAATACAAGAATTTGTAAGGAACATTTATTTATTACCTTCAAAAATTTATTGTGCTTAAAATTATAGAAATGCCTCGTTTATTTATGTTGTACACATTGTTAAATGTAAAGAACCGAATAACGTTCTATTGAGGGAGTTGCTCAATATCCCCTCTTTTTTCTAATGAATGTTAAATGAAATGGTTCAATAAAGTGGTATATTGATTGTGTGCTCGGCCACCCTTACACCTCCTTTTTGTGCATGATATTTTGTTGTTCAATGATGGTTCATAATTGAATTGAACAAGGGTAAGGAGATTTTAGGCTTTATTTTTGTGTTGCCAAAGTTACGGTGATCAATATAATGAGCCCAATCTTTCTTAGTAGAATTTAGATAGAACATAATTGGATTCTTGTGAGATGGGTTCTTGTGAACCACTACTCATGAAATATCATAATTTGACATGATGTGGAAAATACCTCATGAATTGATGAGCTAAAGGGGCTTTATAATGAATGGTTAATGAGGCACAACACTTGTTGAAGGGTTTGAGTGAGGTTGCAAACTAAGTGGGCTTAACCTTGGAGAAAACTCTGAGGTTAAGCATACTTGAGTTGGAGTAGTACTGAGGTGGGTGACCCTCCTAGGAAGGCCCAATGGTTCACCTCTATGAGCATCACCTAGATGTAATGAGTGCTAAGTGGACTATTCACTATCATGAGAGATGGGTTCTTGTGAACGACTACTCATGAAACATGGGTCAACGAGTTTGACTCATAAAACTACATGGTTTAATCTTGATAGCAATATCATAATTTGACACACTTGTGGAAAATACCTCCTACTTATCAATTAATGAACTAAAGGGGCTCTATAACTACCTCCTACTTAACAATTGATGAGCTAAAGGGGCTCTATAACTAATGGTTAATAAGGCACAATAATTGTTGAAGGTTTTGCAAATGGGGTTGCAAACTAAGTGGACTTAACCTTGAATAAAAATCTGAGGTTAAGCGTGCTTGAGCTGGAGTAGTATTGGAATGGGTGACCTCTCGGGAAGGCCCAATGTTTCACCTCCGTGAGCATCACCTAGATGCAATAGGTGCTAAGTGGACCATTCACTATCGTGAGAGATGGGTTCTTGTGAACCACTACTCATGAAACATGGGTAAATGAGTCTGACTCGTAAACTACACGGTTGAATCCTGATAGCAATATCATAATTTGACATGTTGTAGAAAATACCTCCTACTTATTAATTGATGAGCTAAAGGGGCTCTACAATGAATGGTTCATAAGGCTCAACTTGTGTAGAGAAGGGGGATTAACTACTTGTGAGTCTCTTTATTCTCAAGAGAATCCCATGGAGTGAACCGCCCTAAACTACCTCAAGGAACAGAGTGAGTTTCAAAATCAGAATGAGGTCACAGGTTTTTTGGAGAAATTAATGAGCTCCTGAACAATGGACATAGAACAAGGACGACAACATAGCACACTAGAATCCCAAAGGCGTGCTGGTGTCTTGTACGAACCAGAAACTAAGAATATCATAGAAAACAACAAAGCGACTACTAATAGCCTGATTACTAAGAAATTCTAGAATGCAGGAAAATAAGAGTATGATAGAACTAAAATAATGTAAAGTAAACTAAGTAAAACATAAATGATAAAGTGTGAGGAGAGATAGAGAATGTTGACAACAACCCAAGAAATGAAGCCTCCAACAAGTAGATATCTTCAATACCTGCACGCATAAGATCGAGGGAAAATGCTGGGGCTGTTTAGGGGCTTGCCTCAATCAAATACCTATTTTGGTGTTTCCACCTCCACGAACAACTAGATAGATAGAGAGAAATAATAAGCATAAATGAGATGAATGCAAGAGTGATAAAAACAAACCCCACTCAAGGTGAACCTAAATCATGAATAGAGATGTAATAGATAGGGGATGTGAGAAATCTTAGGATGCTCAAAGATGCAAGTCTCAAGATAGATATCACCTGCAAGGCTTAAGGAAGCCAAGGAAGTAATTTCCACGTGTTAAATTATGATATTGCTGTCAAGATTCAACCTTGTAATATGAGTCAAAACTCATTGACCCATGTTTCATGAACAGTGGTTCATAAGAACCCATCTCTCACAAGAATCCAATTATGTTGTTCCATGTAAATTATACTAAAAAGATTGGACTTAATATATTGATCACCATACATTTGGTAACACAAAATAAGCCTAAAATCTCCTTACCCTTAATCAATTCAATTATGAATCATTGTTGAACAACAAAATATCATCCATAAAAAGATGTGTAGGGGTGGTGGAGCACACAATTAATATACCACTTATTGGACCATTTATTTAGCAAAAAAATGGTCATTAGAAAAAAGTGGGAATAGTGGGCAGCGCCCTCAATAGGACATTATGTGGTTCTTTATATTTAACCATGTGTACAACATAAATAAATGAGACAACTCTATATTTTTTTATAATTTTAAACACAATATATTTTTTAAGGTAATAAATAAATGTTCTTTACAGATTCTTGTACTTTGACTATATATACATATTTTTTAAGTAATCATTTATATAATTTAATTTTATTATCTCATTATTAAACATTTAAGATGTCAATTATAATATTAATGTTTACAATACTTTCAAATTGAAAAAAACAATGTTCATTATTTAAAGTTAAGAATAATATCTAAATGTACTATCAAATAATTATATAGATTTAAATGTTCGTGACAAATACTTATAGCTCTCAACTAAGCACCTTACATGTACATTAGTTATATACTGGACAAAATTACATATATTAATGCCATTATTGTTTATGGTGTTATGAAACATGGGCCAATGAGTTTGACTTGTAAAATTACATGGTTGAATCCTGATAGCGATATCATAATTTGACATATTGTGGAAAATACCTCCTACTTATTAATTGATGGGCTAAAGTGGCTCTATAATGAATGGTTAAAAGGCACATAACTCGCTGAAGGTTTTGAAAATGGGGTTGCAAGCTAAGTGGGCTTAACCTTGGAGAAAGCTTTGAGGTTAAGCATGCTTGAGCTGGAGTAGTATTGGGATGGGTGACCTCTTGGGAAGGCCTAGTGCTTCACCTCTGTGAGCATCACCTAGATGCAATGAGTGCTAAGTGGACCATTCACTATCATGAGAGATGGGTTCTTGTGAACAACTACTGATGAAACATGGGTCAATGAGTCTAACTCATAAAACTACACGGTTGAATCCTGATAGCAATATCATAATTTGACATGCTATGGAAAATACCTTATACTTACCAATTGATGAGCTAAAGGGGCTATATAATGAATGGTTCATAAGGCACAACACTTGCGTAGAAAAGGGGAATTCGCTGCTCGTGAGTCTCTTTATTCTCAAGAGAATCCTAGGGAGCAAATTGCCCTAAACTACCTCAAGGAATATAGTGAGTTTCAAAATTAGAATGAGGTCACAGAGGTTTTCTGGATAATCTGACGAGCTCCCGAACAATCGATAGAAACACGAAAAAATGATGACAACATGGCACACTGGAGTCCTAGAGGAATACTAGTGTCTTGTACAAACCAAAAACTGAGAATATCACAGAAAACAAGAAAGCCATTACTAATAGCCCGATTACTAAGAAATTCTAGAATGTGAGAAAATAACAGAGTATGATAGAACTAAAATAAAGTAAAGTAAACTAAGCAAAACATAATTGATAAAGTGTGAGAAGGAGAGGTAGAGAATATTGACAACAACCAAAGAAATGAAGTCTCCAACAAGTAGATATCTTCAATACCTGCACACATAAGACCAAGGGAAAATGTTGGGGCTGTTTCTAAGGGGCTTGCCTCAGTCAAACACCTATTTCAATGTTCCCACCTCCATGAATAGCTAGATATATAGAGAGAATTAATAAGAAAAATTGAAATGAATGAAAGAGTGATAAAAGCAAACTCCGCTCAAGGAGGAGAACCCGAATCACAAAATAGAGATGCAATAGACAGGGGATGTGAGAAATCATAGGATGCTCAAAGATGAAAGGCACAAGATAGATATCACCTACAAGGCTTAAGGTAGCCAAGAAGATCTAGACAAAGCTACGAGAGGCAAGAGAATTGCAAAGAGTGTTGTGAGAGCTTGAGGCTGCTGTAGAAAGTTGTATAGAGCTATACAAGAAAGATAGTAAGAGAGGAAGAGAAGTGAGAGCTAAAGGGAGAAACCAAGAAGACCAAATGAATTGAAAATATAGCATTTAAAGAGAGAATAGGAGGGAAAAGAAGCTTTCCAAGCCATTACAAGGCGTTTCAGGTCGTTACCATAGAAAAAAGTAGCTGACAATTTGCAAGGCACTCAAAAATGACCATTTGAACGTCAAAATGTCATAGGATGCTAGCCTGACATGCAAACTTCCATGGGATGTGCTAGTGTCCAGACAAATCATGCTACAAAATGACAAGCACAAGAAATGCACAAGGTTTAACACAAAGCTAATGCACAAGGGTAGTTGCTGAAAAGGGGTGTTGAGCATCTTGAGAGGGAAAAAGGCTTATCCAGGGGCTAAAATGAACCTACACAAATGCTAAGGGAGTGGATACTAAATTGGATACAAGAATGTATGTGAAATTGCAAGGGGTACAATTTTAAGACATTACATTTTACCCCCACTTTAGTATACATATGAATCTACACTAATATGCACGCTAAAGGAAATCTACTAAACATAAATAACATCATGATACCAAAAAGATACTATAGAGGAAGTAGATAACTCTTCGAACCAAGGAAGCATGCCCCCAGGCTAAAGACCTACTAAACAAATGCATTAGACAAGAAAGACCTACACAAGACAACAATGTTAGAACATAAAAAGCAATTAAATCACAACATTAGAACATATACGTGAATAACACATACACAAAAGCACACAACAAACTAAAGGATTTGAGTTAACAAAGTGAAAGAGACCTTGATGTAAAAGGTTGTGTCAATACTATGCATCATCCCCAAATTAAGAAATAACATAGAAGAATTCTTAAACAGAGAGAATAATGTAAGGATTGATTACTTTAAGAGAAGAATGCACCCAAAAGTCAAGGAAGCAATCAATGCCAAAGAGAGAAAGAGTTATATACTCGGGATGAAAAAGATGCAAGTCTTCAATCCAGTATACACAACTCTAAGTAGAAAGAAATTGAAGTGAAGAGAAAATGTTCAAGAGGAGGTGTTAGCTCTCAAAAATGTAGGCGAAATGCCTCAAGAGGCTGCCAATCTCTTGATATGCTTTAGGGTAACAGACAAGGTCAAGAGAACTCAACCTTCTACTCTTCAGGTGCTGCTAAACCTAGGTGGGTGTACCTTTCTAAATGAAGCAGACTTGACTTATGGTTATCCTTCTTGCAATGATTTGTCCACAATGGCAGATGCAAGTGAACAAATGAATTCAAGCGCAATAGCAATCTTCTTAATCTAAATCCTAAAATGCTCAATTAACATATATAAAGAGAATAAATGAGTCTTAATGATGAAACTGCAGAGACTAGTGCCTTATTGGGTATGTGGAGTCAAATGAGATCAAGATGAGCAACACTCTTTGGAGAAAACTCAAATTATTTGGCATACATTCTATTTCCAACTTGTATAAACATGCAATACTGTAACTACTAAGCTCTACTTTAATAATCCAGATGAATCTCTCTGATTACTGTGATCAACTAAAAGGATTTAATCTTTGCTTGAAAGAACCAATTGATTAATCATACAAATACAACAAATGTGCATTGATAAACTGAACATAAACTTGTTATGTCAATTTAAACAACCAGAAAGCATCAATCTTGGAGACAACTTAGTAGTATTTTTATTGAATTCAACAGACAATTGACACCAGAAAAATGCAGCAACATCAACTAATTTTCATAAATACCTCCATTTTGAAAACATGCATCATAATATCTGATCTGAGAAGTTTATTCTACTATATCTACTTGCTGTGTATCGAATATCTAATAGCTCGTCATCATTTTACAATTAAAAAATTCCTATTTATACACCAGCATCAGAAAAATATATCATATTGAGATCCCATGTCAGCCTACCGTAGTATTCGGGCTCATTTCATGTCAGCCAACAACACTTGATTTTTATAAATCATCACTAGAACAGTCGCCAAGACATATCGCAGTGATGCCAAAGGCAATTAAATCGTCAATCGTCCCATGGTTCGCTTTCACCATCACATATCTGAGTTGGGGAGATGTCGTATAGATTACATTATGTTTCATCGATGTGCTTCTCTTAGTGTATTATTCATTCGCTGAGACACAAGCAAGTTTCTCACCGAGATGCCCTTTTCGTTTCATTCACTGTCGCTGTAACCTTTTGATATCGGAAAGACCTTATGCAGATCACACTATGTTTCACTGAAAGCCTCCCTTTATCTCTTGCGTGTCGCTGTGACTTTATGATATCGAGGAGACGTCATATAGAATACTGCATGTTTTATTGAAAACCCACATGACACATTCTTGATCACTGAGACAATCCAATTCTCATACCGACAGAGTCATTTTGTGCTTTATCAGCGAGACCCGTGGTATTTGTTGAGACTTCATTCCGATGCTTATGAGTCATACCTAGATGTTCCTTTTTGTTGGTTGGTGAGACACCTTTGAATTCACTAAGACTATACTCCGAAGTCACATAAGTCTTACCGAGCAGCACCATCCATTCATGCATCGTCGAGACATATTAGTTCTCTCACCGAAAACCACCAATGAAATGTCGACGAGACCGAAGGTCACTCGCTGAGACAACACATCAATATCGCTTAGTCCGGCTGAAGTGAACCCTCATATGCTGTTCGATGAGACCAAAAGGGTTCGCTATGACTTTATATCGAATGCAACAACTCTTGCCGATGAACCTGCACATGTATTAGTCGATGAGACTCGACCCATTCGGGGAGATGTCACCCCAACAAAAAATACTCCTGCCGATAGACCATTTTGTTGTCTCCAAAACCATGTGTATGTCTTTCCCATAGGTGAATGCTAATCGCTGTGAAAATGAAGAAGTCATGTTGATGACCCTGCAGCAAACATATGTTAACACAAAAGCATCATGGGTTGGGGAGACCTAGATAGACTTATGCCGATATGGACCAGAATGTGAAAAATGCATGACCTGATGGATTTTATGGGGCTACAAGGGAAAAATGCGGGTAAAAATATCATGAAGAAAGGAAATGTGCTCAAGGGAGGACTCATTTGGAAAATGCATGGGAATGAACAACATGAAAAACATCAGAAATTTACAGTTCCAACAAGAGGAATGAAAATTCTAAGAGGGATGACTCCACAGGTACTTGGTCCTAAGGAGAGTTGAACAAAATGCACTACAGGCCCTCAGGCCTATGGAAAGGTGAACAAAAGGCTCTACAAGTGCACGGTCCTACAAAGTTGAACAAAGAGATCCTGCAGGATGAAAGCGCTTTACAGGTCCTCAAACTTGCAAAGGAGGTGCCCTAGGTTCTTGGTCCTGAGGGAAGCTCGATGTGAGAGGATCTGTAGAGTCTAATGGGCCCTTACAGGTGCTCGGTCTTGCAAGGAAACATTGATGCAAAAAAATCTCTATAGGTTCTCAATCTTGCAAAGCAATACTAATCAGATAATCCTGTGGCTATTGCACGCTGTGTTGCAGGAAAGTAATAGAAAAGATAGGTCTAGTCAGGCCGTCCCCAAGCTAGACACCAATGAATTAATTTGAAGGAGAAGCTTTCAAAGGGGGTTCCTTCAGTAGGGAACCTTTTGAGACACAAAGGGGGCCATTCAAAGGGACACTCCAATTGAAAGATAGAGAGAAGAGAGGGGGTCCTTAAGAAGGACACACATCTCCAAAATGAGTTATCACCACCCCCAACATACAGGGGAGGAGAACCATGTGAGATACTATAGAAGGGAGGTGTGAACCTTGTGAGAAAATACTTAGAATGGATATGATAGAGGTAGACCTCGATATCACTTGTCCTGCGAAGAAAAGAGAAAGGTGCATCAACAAAATGGAAGAGTGATCACACTAGAATCACAAAGTTGTATTTTATCCTTCAAGGCCTTATATCCACTAGTGGAATGGCTAGGCACTTGATGGTATACACATAAGGAATGTTTTGCTTTATCATGTTTATGAAATTTCTTATGTGTAGGAGGAGGAAGAGTAATCAAGTGGGCTTTGAGAAGCCTCAATAGAATATGCTCTTGCTCATATAAAGAATGAGGAGCAGGAAGAAACCCTTTCTCTTGTGGAGAAAAGCTTAACTGCTCATAAGAAGAAGACATGAAGATAGCGGATAATGGGAAATGAATCAATCTGAGAGAACGAGGTTGAGCAGAAATCATGTCAACATTTAACTATGGTTTATGTTTCTAGATTGTTCATTTGAGCAATCGAGCCCCAAATTATGCTTACGAGGTGCACATTCTATAGGGACTTGAATGCTTTGTTCGTTATGCCCACAACTTTTATTCCCATAGCCATATTTAGAGACAAGTTTAAAGCCAGGGCCATAATATGTTTGCAAATCTTGAGGAGGAGGATCTTCATAGAGACCATTGTTCTAGCAATGGAGATTATACTCCTATATAGGATCGCCATCAACCTTCTTGTCAGGATTGTCAGCATTAGCCTCTTTAACAAAAACTTGTAATCATCTTCCTCAGAGGGGGGAGGATCAACATCAAGAACATTACAATTTGCATTCACATTTGCATCGCAATACAAAAGAATAACCATCTTTGATAGCGGGTTTGGATGATGTTATAGGAAGGCCTAAGTGAATCAAGTTGGATTTATATTCTCTAATGAAAGATTTAGTAAAGTTTAGAGAACCCCAATCATCACCAAGACATGCATTTGATTTAGAATTAGAACTAGAAGGGGAAGACTTAGGACTTTCTACTTTAGGTTGTTCCTCAGGGATATTCGCTTCAAGGATAATCTTTACATATGTTACCACTGAGGAACATGTTATCGCATTAGAGGTAAGTGACATAATACAATTCTTAAGAGTGGAAACAATTGAACCCTGACCAACAACTACCAATTCACAAAGGTGAACAACTTTAGGGTTAGCCTTGATTGTGAACACTTGATTGTATGCCACAAAATTTAGAGAACGATGTAAAGTAGAAGTCATAGTGCCCATAACATGAATCTAGGGTCTCCCCAAGAGAAGATTGTAAGGTAAGGGGCCATGCATCACATAAACCAAGGTGGGTAAGGTAATAGGGTCCAACCGCAATGGTAGGATTATCATGCCTAGGGTTTGTTGACCAACATTATCAAATCCATGAATGTATAGGGAAAAAGCACCTAAAGAAGAAGAATCAATTTTAATCTTAGGTAATAGATCTATACCATAAATGTTGAGGGCCAAACCGATGACGAGGGTATTTCTAATAGCGATAGTATTAACGTTAGCTATGATCAATAAAGGGTCCACTTGTTTCTGCACATCCAAGGGTGGAAGTTTTTGGCACCTTCAAATTTTCAAATTTGAAGGACCCATATTGAAAAAATTGCCTCTGCACACTCAAAAGTGCACCTGTAAAATCTGCCCAAGTGACCTACTTTGGAGGGTCACAATTCAGAACCAGTTGATTTTCATGCCAAATGGATTGTTGCTTTCCATTCTCCCCACATTCATATGCTCCTTGGTCCAGTTTTAGAGCCTCATTACAAGATTTGATATTTTTACCAAGTCAAAAGAAAATGTAGTTTGCTTTGTTTTCACACTTGCATTTTTAGAACTTTTCAAGGTCAAGTTTGACCCTTAATATCTAGTGATGAATGATGATTCAAGGAAAGCCCTCTTTCACACAAACTCAATGTACTCAAATGACCTAGTGTGTCTAGTGGAAATTCCCCAAGAGATGGTTTGGTATTTTTTTAAAGTAGCAACTTGGTGAGCTTTAATTGGTTCTAAATAGGAACAATTGTAGAAATGTCTAAGTAAGCCACTTTGTCGATTAATATCTTGCACCTTAGAATATGCTTTCCAAATCTGTTTGTTGCATTAAATTATTGGGTCAAATGTCTACATGCCTGCTCAGTTTTAGGATCTTAGGATAAGTTTTGATGGGTTATTTAATCATTCTCTGATCGTGACAGAGCCAAATATGGTGTTCCAAAAAGTGTCAAATTTTGAAAATCTAATGACAACCCATTTCTCATTTTGGTCCAAAACCTCTCCAACTCCATTTTCATAAAAAATAGAGGTCATTTGATACATTATTTTAATACATTTCAGTCATGGCAAAGGTGTCGGGAAGGCCAATTTACAAAGGAGGTACTTGAATTTTAAGGGCTGGGAAAAATTTGAGGAAATGGATTTTCTCTAAATAATTGAAATTTTCCGTATGCAAATTTTCATGGCTCCAGGTGTCCCGGTTTGCTTGCGATAAATTTCCCCTATTTGGGTCACAACTGAAATTAAATTTTCCCTATTCTCTAAAGTTTTGATGCAATATATTTAAAAAATTTTGTGTTTTAAATATTATAAAAGTGGAATGCATGAATTGTGGGAATTTTTAGGGAAAATTTAATATTTGTTTCAAACTTTATAATGTTCAACATTATCATTTTTGCCTTCCTCGCCAGCCCGTGGAAGAAATGCTCACGACTGTGGAGACTCATGAGGAAGCGGGGAGAGAAGGAAAGCTTGCAGTAGGATTTGAGGGGGATTAAAATAATTTTTAATGACTTTGTTTAAACATTGGATGGAAAAAATCAGTTTATATGCTATTTGCTTGCTAGCCCATGAAGGCTTTTGCTCACAATAGTAGAAAGTCATAGGGGGCACAGGGAGATTGTTGGGAGCCTTATTAAAGGAATATTTGATCTGAAGTCTATGTTGCAATGCAAATTGATGTCTTTCCTTCCCTTTGGAGGTCTTTTGAGGCGTTTTGATGTGGATTGAGATGTGTTGTTTTGAGTGGAATACTGCAATCATGTTTTTGAGCTTCCAGGCATCTATTGGGGGTTAATTGGAGATCAATTTTGTTGTTCTATGCTTGAAATTCGTCTCTTAACCTTTCCTATTGCATGGGAAGAGCTTTTAAGCATGTTTGAAATGGATTTTGAGTGCCAGCATGGTCAAAAACGCCCTTGCATCAAGAAAAACGACCCCAGCTTGCATTTGCAGTCAAAATGTATTAAAATTGTTTGAGAGGAAACACCATAGCCAGAGGAGTTGCAGAGTGTTGAAATCCAAGGCAGAGGAGCTTGATCGATAAATATCATAGAGGGAGAAATGCAGAGGAGGCTCTACATTAGTCCACTTGCCCGTGAAGAGAACTACTGACAACAACACATGAGGACATGGAAGCTGGGATTGGCGAAGGAGGAATTAAATTTTTAATGTCCATGTTTTAAGTTGGTGCTAAAACTTTATTTCAAAGCTTTAATTTTTATTTTCACGTGAGCCTGAGCATTTATTTTTTTCCCATCATCAAGTGGAGTGAGTGTGCGGGGATTTGAAGGAAGGCCAAGGTGGTCCCAAGTGAAATCTTTTAAAGTTTTAAACTTTTAAAATGTGTCATGCGGTGATTAAATGTTGATTAAATGTTTTTTCACCTAAAAAGGAAAATATTTTAATTGATCAGGTAAAATCAAAAGGCACAGGTAAGTAAGTTTTATTTGCTCGATAAAACAAAGGTAAAAACTTTTATGTTGGGCAATTAAAGTTTAATGATGTGCAAAAGTAAAATTGCACAGGGGGAATTGATTTTTATGCCTGGAGAATAAATCAACGTATTCACTGATTTTTAAATATAAAGGATAAGCTTCAAGTAAAGTGAATATTTTATTTGTTGGAGTAAAGTTGTAATGTGCAGCAGGGTAAAATATCGAGAAGGGTTTTTCATGAGAAAGCAATGGAACATAATTATTTTTCACTACAGCGGTAAATGGAGAAATGAAATTTCTCACAAAGTAGAGGTATTTTTTTGTTGTTGCATGAACAAAGTGAATGATGAAGAATGAAGTCTTCCCAGTAAGGGAATATTTTTCTGTTAGAAGGGCAACAAGTGCAAGATGCATGAATTTGGGAGCAGATTGAAATTTCTTCAGTGAGCAAAGGGAGTTACAGATCAACAGAGCTGAAGATGCTAGATGTCAACTGAAGATGTGGTTTTAGGGTTTATCCTTCTTCTATATCTTTTCTTCTTCTCTCATTTGTAAAGGGTTCTGAAACTTTTGGTTTAAGGGAAGGAAATAGAGAATGCTTAGTTGGGAATTAGGGTTTTACTTATAGTAAATGCATGTACAGACTTTTGTAATAGTTTCAATTAGTTTGAACAAATCAATAAAAATATTGCAAAAGTTATCTCCATTTTGTGTCCTCAAATTGCATATGGATTAAATATATCAATGATATGTTGATTTTTCATCACAATCTCTTTGTAGTTGTGTAATTTTGTATATGGGTTTCTTCAAGTTAAGAATTAAATTTTGTATGCAAATTACTGTGGGTTTGAGGGAATGGAATGGATCTTCAAGTATGATCATGTAGTAATATGAGAGGTCACATTAATGCAAGGAATTAATTGTCAAAGGGCCACTAATTTGATATAAGTTGTTTAAGTTTGCATTCATGAGCTTAGATTTGACTCCATGCCTTAGGATTAGGCACTGATATGTGATATTACCCAAATCATGTTCATAAACAATCTAATCATATTAAATCTTTGTTACTTTGGTCCTTTTGTTTTGTTGTTTAAGTTATTTTTGTTTCCTGTATCTTCATGGAATATGAAAGAGAATAGAGGTTGAATTTGAGAGAATTTCATCTATTAACCCTCTATGTGTTTGAGATGAAGATATTTAAGTTATTTGTTCTTAGTAATGTTCAATGAAAATTGGATTATGCTTAAACCTAGTAGAATATACAATACCCATCACTCATACACCTGACAACCATCCACTTTCATAGGTTAGTAGTTTGTTGTTTGGCAAGTTTATCATATGCTTGGACCTACAATTAGGAGCACCCTCCTAAGTCCTGTGGAGCTTAAAGTGCAGAAGGATTTCATAGCCTTGTTCATTGGATTTTCTTGTCTTCAATCTCCTGATAGTGTAGATTCCTTGTCCTAAAAACTTAATCCCCTAGTTTAGGTATTGTGTTTCTCCTTAGGATTGAAGGTTGCAAGAAAAATAACCAACAAAAGTTCTTGTGGATAGAACACAATATTTAGCGAATCCACACTAATATGATCTATCAATGCATTAAGATCTTCTAACGTAGCAAAAGAAGGTAAGAGGATATTTTGCAAGGCTTCTTGAAGAATACCTTGATAAACTGGAGTAGAATAAAGCAAGTCCCATAGTGATATCTTAGCTAGATTAACACAAATTTCTCAACAAGATCTTAATCACCAGGTGCTTTAGTTGTAGGTTTAGGTGCTTGAGGAAGGCTTGGTTGAGAAGGCAGTAAAGAACCAAGTTGATTGATGTTTTGTTTATTCTTTCTAGTATTATAAGTATGGGATACCACTCTATAAGAGGGAGCCTTACAAAGATCAAGAGAATCACTATCAAATGGAACACCATTAATTAAACAAATCCTTTAAGGATAAGGACTAGCTAAAGTCAGATAAATAACAGGTCTCTTAGGCCTCTGAGGGGTAGCAGAGACATAAATTATATTTACAAATTTCTTACAACTTATAGAGGAATCATTTGAAGAAATATGCCCAACATATATCCTCAGAGGACCAGATGTGAGAGGAACTTCATCATTTAATAATGCATCATTTCTTGAAGAGAGTGCATTAGAATGAAGATGAGATCCATCATTCATGAATGCAATGTCCCCAAAAGAGAGCACGTTGGAATGAAGAGAAGGTAGATTAATGTTATAAAAAGCATCAATGATTTCATCCTCTTGTGCCAAAATACCCTTAGAAGGAATTTAAGGAGAGGGATCAACAAAGAATAATAAAAAAGGAGAAAAAAACTCACTTTCACATGCTTTTAAGAGAACTTCTTAAATTTTCTTAACAAAGCTGGAAAGAGATAGAAGGAATACAGATAGAAAGTACATTTTGAAATAGAGGTATAGACAAGTCGGTCGAAGGCCGATGTATCACCTTGACAGTATGAAACGGGGTTTGGGGCATCACCCTAAATTTTTTTTGGGGAATGTTAGGTTCACCAAAATGTAGAGAAGGGGGATTCACTACTCATGAGTCTCTTTATTCTCAAGAGAATCCCAAGGAGCGAATTTCCCTAAACTACCTCAAGGAACAGAGTGAGAGTTTCAAAATCAGAATGATGTCATAGAGGTTTTCTAGAAAAACTAATGAGCTCTCAGACAATGGACACAAATGCGAAACAAGGATAGAAACATGGTGCGCTAGAGTCCCAGAGGCATGCTGACATCTTGTATGAACTAGAAACCAAGAATATCACAGAAAAAAACAAAGCGACTACTAATAGCATGATTACTAAGAAATTCTAGAATGCGGGAAAATAACAGAGTATGATAGAACTAAAATAAAGTAAACTAGAAGTAAAACATAAATAATAAAGTGAGAGAAGGAGAGATAGAGAATGCTTACAACAACCAAAGAAATGAAGACTCCAACAAGTAAATATCTTCAATACTTGCACACATAAGATTGAGGGAAAATTTTGAGGCTATTTAGGGGTTTCCTCAGTCAAACACCCATTTCGGTGTTCCCACCTCCACGAACAACTAGATAGATCGAGAGAAATAATAAGCATAAATGAAATGAATGAAAGAGTGATAAAAGAAAACCCCACTCAAGGAGGACAACTTGTATCATGAAATAGAGATGCAATAGATAGGGGATGTGAGAAATCCCAGGATGCTCAAAGATGTAAGGAACAAGATAGATATCACCTGCAAGGATTAAGGAAGCCAAGGAGAGAGACAAAGTTGCGAGAGGCAAGAGAGTTGCAAAGAGTTGTGAGAGATTTAGAGAGCTTGAGGCTAATGTAGAAAGTTGTAGAGAGCTATACAAGAAAGATAACAAGAGAGAAAGGGAAGTGAGAGCTCAAGGGAGAAACCAAGAAGACCAAATGAATTGAAAAGATAGCATTTAAAGAGAGAATAGGAGGGAAAAGAAGCTTCTTGAGCCGTTACAATGCGTTCCGAGCCATTACCATCGACAAAAGTAGTTGACAAGTGGCAAGGTACTCAGAAACGACCATTTGAAAGTTGAAATGTCACAGGATGCTAGTGCAGAACTCAGATGTTCACTCAGCGTGCTAGTGTCCAGACAAATCATAGTACAAAATGATAAGCATGAGAAAAGCACAAGATTTGATGCAAAGCTAACGTACAAGGGTAGCTACTGAAAGGGGTCCTGAGCATCCTGAGAGGGAAAAAGAATTATGCAGGGCCAAAATGAACCTACACAAATGCTAAGGGAGTGGATACTAAAGTCGATACAAGAATGTATGTGAAATTGCAAGGGGTGCAATTTTATGATATTAAAACTTGCTGAAGGTTTTGCAAATGGGTTTGCAAGCTAAGTGGGATTAACCTTGGAGAAACATTCAACATTAAGCATGCTTGAACTGAAGTAGTACTAGGGTGGGTGACCTCTTGAGAAGGCCCAGTGCTTCACCTTTGTGAGCATCACCTAGATGCAATGAGTGCTAAGTGGACCATTCACTATCATGAGAGATGGGTTCTTGTGAACCATTACTCATAAAACATGGGTCAATGAGTTTGACTTGTAAAACTACATGGTTAAATCTTGATAGCAATATCATAATTTGACATGCTCTGGAAAATACCTCCTACTTATCAATTGATGAGCTAAAGGGGATCTATAATGAATGATTCATATGGCACAACACTTGTGTAGAGAAGGGGGATTAACTAATCACGAGTCTCTTTATCCTCAAGAAAATTCCAGGGTGCGAATTGCCCTAAACTACCTCAAGGAATAGAGTGAGAGTTTCAAAATCAGAATGAGGTCATAGAGGTTTTTTTGAAAAAACTAACGAGCTCTTGAACAACGGACAAAAATGTGGAACAAGGAAGGAAACATGGAACACTGGAGTCCTAAAGGCACGTTGGTGTCTCGCATGAACCAGAAACTGACAATATCATAGAAAATAATAAAGTGACTACTAATAGCCTGATTACTAAGAAAATCCAAAATGTGGGAAAATAACAGAGTATGATAGTGTAGAGAAGGGGGATTCGCAACTCACGAGTCTCTTTATTCTCAAGAGATTTCCAAGGGGTGAATTTCCCTAAACTACCTCAGGGAACAAAGTAAGAGTTTCAGAATCAGAAGGAGTATGTCACCTCAATTTTCTGGACAAACTAGCAAGTTTTCGCCCAAAGGACATCGTGGAAAAAGGTTGATAGTGTGGCACACTAGAGTCCTAGAGGCATGTTGGTGTCTCGTACATACCGGAAACTAAGAATGTCATAGAAAATAGCAAGTTGACTACTAGCAACCTAATTACTAGAAACTTTCAGAATGCAGGAAAGTAACATAAAGTAATAGAATTGAAGTAAAGTATAAATGATAAAGATAAGGGGAAGAAAGAAAGTGCTTACAGCCAACCAAGTGATGAAGCCTCCAACAAGTAGATATATTTAATACTTACATATATAAAAATATGGAGAAAATGTTGGGGATATATAGGGGTTTGCCTTAGTCAAACACCTTTTTTGGTGTTCCCACCTCCATAGACAAACAAATAGATAGAGAAAGTGAATAAAGGAGTGATAAAAGCAATCCCTGCTTGAGGAGGAGAACTCATATCACAAAATGGAGATGCAATAGATAGGCGATGTGTGAAATTCTAGGATGCTTGCAAGCACAAGATAGGGGAGATATCACTTGCAAGGCTTAAGGAAGCCAAAGAGGGAGAGCAAGATAGCTGCAAGAGCCAAGAGTGTTGTAGAGGGCATTGTGAAAATACAAGAGTGCTGTAAAAGCTTGAGTGTACTGCTATAGAAAGTTGTATGGCATTGTGCAAGCAAGATATCAAGACAAAGGGAAGAGGCTAGAGCCAAAGATAGAGAGGTTCTGAGAGAGAAAATGAAGTGAAAAGATAACATTTTAAGAGAGAAGATGAGCAAAAAGAAGCTTCCTGAGCAGTTACAAGGTGTTTTGGGCCATTACCACTGAAAAAGGTAAGTGACAAGTGGCAAAAATGCTCAGAAATGGTTGTTTGAACGTGGAAATGTCACAGGATTCTAGCATGATGTGCAAATGTCTAAACAACGCACTAGTGTCTAGAAACATCATGCTACAAAATGACGAGAACTGGAAAAATACAAGGTTTGAAGCAAAGCTGACACACAAGGGTAGCTACTAAAAAGGGGTGCTGAGAATATTGAGAGGGGAAAAAGGATGATGCAAGCGCTAAAATGAGCCTACACAAATGCTAGGGGAGTGGACACTAAAGTAGATGTAAGAATGTATTTGAATTTGTAAGGGGTTCAATTTTACGATATTACATTTCGCTCCCATTTTAGTAGGCATATGAATCTACACTAATATGCACGCTAAAGGGAATCTATTAAACATAAATAAAATCATGATGCCAAAAGGATACTATAGAGGATGTAGAAAACTCTTTGAATCGAGGAAGCTTGCCCCCAGGATGAAGACATACAAAACAAACACATTAGAAAAGGAAGACCTGCACAAGACAACAATGTTAGAACATAAAAAACCATTACATCACAAGGTTAGAACATAAAAAAGCACCTGCATAGGCACACAAAAAACTAAAGGATTTTAGTCAGCAAAGTAAAAGAGACCTTGATCTAAAAGGTTGTCTCAGTACTATGCGTCATCCCCAAATTAAAAACAATAACACATAGAAGAATTCTTCAATGGAGAGAAGAATGTAAGGATCGATCACTTCAAGAGAAGAATGCACCCAAAAGTCAGTGAAGAAACCAATCTCAAAGAGAGAAAGAGTATATACTTAGGATGAAGAAGGTGTAGATCTTCGATCTGGTATACACAATTGAGATGAAAGAGAATTTAAGAGAAAAATGGAGAAGCTAGAAATGAATGAAAAATTCAAGAGAGATGGGTCCATAGGTCCTTAGACCTAAGGAGAGTCAAAAAAATGCACGGCAGATCCACATACCTACGGAAGATGAACAAAAGGATTTGTAGGTACTCTCTCCTATAGAGTTGAACAAACTACACCAGAGGCCTGTAGACCAATGGTGAATAGATCTCACAGGATGCAAGTTCTTTACAGGTCCTCAGACTTGCAAAGAAGGTGCCCCTAGGTACTCTCTCCTGAGGGAAGCCTAATGTAAGCGGACTTCATAGAGTCAAAATGGAAAGTAGCTTCACAAGCGCACCTGCAAAGCAACATGTTAATTCATAGATAAAACATGTAAGAAAACAAAGAGTAGCCATGTAGGAAGACAGTCACGCAGAAAATCCATAATTTGAAAGCTTTCAAAGAGGTCCCTCAAGAACCCTTCAAAAGAAAAGGGGTCCACTAAAGGGATGCACTATTTGAAAAGTGAGGTCTAGTTAGGCTACTCCCAAGCTAGACTCCATAGAATTCATTTGAGATAAAAACTTTCAAAGTGGGTCCCTCAGGAATCCTTCAAAATAAAAAAGGGGTCCACTCAAGGGACACTTCAATTTAAAGATATGAGATAAGAGAGGGGGTTCTTAGAAGGACACACATTTCTAAAACAAGTTATCGCTGCCCCCAACATACTGAAAGGAAAGCTAGATGTGGAAGCAACTCTCCTAACATCAAAACCTCAGGGAAGAATGCAGAGATACTTTTAAATTTTCAATTACAGTCAAATTAAGATACACTTGAAAGCAATAGCAAAAACAAAGAATTAAACACACACACATGAACATCAGATTTACGTGGGAAAACCCTTACGGGAGAAAAACCCACCACACCAAGAGAAGTCACTTTGTATTACAGTAATGAAGATTACATACATAGATCAGACTTATCTTTCTGATGTCAAATTACAACAACATTCACAATGATCAACCTCGTACAGAACATTCACATTACAATGCTCTCAGAATCGAATTCATCCCTAATCATACAACCATACAACAATCCGTCAAACCAAACATCATTTGCAACTACAGAGTATATCCATGATGCCCCTGTCTGTTGAGCTTTCTCTCAGTAACAGCCGCAATAGTCCAACTGCTAGCGGTTCCCATTCGGCTTCTCTGATTGGTCGAAGACACACCATGTAGGATGGTCTCCCAATCAGTCAAAGGCGTTCAACCTATATTCACATGTCGGTGAGACACTAACTGTGTCTCCCCGATGCCACAAGACCTGACTGTAGCTATGGCCAAGCGTCCTCACTATCGGCAAGATAATCGCTATTCGATGAGACATCATACTGAAATCCCAAAGTCACATAGACGTTAGCTTTCCATTTGGTGAGACTATTGCTACTCACCAGGACATCACACTGATGTTCACAATTTATTCTGAAGTGTCCAACAGTCAGCAAGACTTACTGCTATCGCCAAGAGATTACACTAAGCCTTCATGTCATATCGAAACAAACAACCGTCAACAAGACTTACCGCTATCACCAAGAGGTTACAGGGATGTTCACACCTATTGGCGAGAGAACACACCGTCGACAAGACTTCTTACCAAGAATTCCAAGTTACCATGATGAGCATCGGTGAGACAAACATAAGTCGCCAAGAGTTTATAGCAAAGTCTCCATGTTACTCCAAAGACTCCAAATGAATAACTATCGGCAAGACTTTGGCTATCGTTGAGACTTCATACCACAACAAGCCTTTCAACCAAGGGTCTCCTCGACACCGCTTGTCGCCCAGAGTCTCCCCGATATTCAATAAGAGTCCACTCGGTAGAAGGTTACAGCGAACGCCACAAGTCACAGCAACAACACCAGTCAGCAAGACATCAACAAAGTCATAGCGACCAAAACATTTCAAAAGGTTTCACATCTGCTAGTCAGCCAGACACAATGAAGGTCATACCGACTTTGCACTTCCAAAGGTTTCAACCTGTGAGATTGAGGCACATATTTCCAACAATCTCCCACTTGACGAAGATCACACAGGAATCTCCAGAGCACAACATAACTACTAAAAATCATGGGCACTGAGGCCCATCGATTTGGCACACCACTTGAACTTGTCTGTGCTCACTGGCTTCGTCAATGCATCTGCAACATTCTCTAGAGTAACCACTTTTTCTAACAAAACCTTTCCATCCTCCACCATATCTCATACAAAGTGATATTGTACATCTATATGTTTCGTCTTGGCATGGAAAGTAGGATTCTTTGCCAAACAGATAGCACTCTGACTGTCACAATAAATTGTTATTTTCCTTGCATCAAAACCAATGTTAGAACACAAACGTCTTAACTAGATTGTTTCTTTACAGGTGTGTGGTTCTGCCATGTATTTTGCCTCTGTAGTGGACAAAGCGACTACAACCTGCCGCTTACTCATCCAACTAACTGCACCACCATTCAACATGAAAGTATATCCACTGGTGGATCTTCTACTGTCAATGTCCCCTACCCAATCAGAATCCGCATAGCCTCGAATGCTGAGAGTCCTCTGTGATTCAACCAAGTTCGCATGGTAACACAAAGCATATTCTGAAGTGCCCTTCAAATATCTAAACACTCTCTTCACAGCATCCCAATGTGTCCTTCCAGGATTAGCCATAAACTGACTAAGTACTCCCAATACTTAGGCAATGTCTGGCCTTGTACATACCATTGCATACATAAGACTGCCAACCGCACTAGCATAGGGTACGCTGGTCAGGTCCTCCATCTTAGTAGGAGATTTTGGACAGTCTTCAACAGATAGCTTTGTTCCCTGCAAAATTGAAACAACTAGCTGCTTGCAATCATTCATACAAAATATCTCTAGAACAGTCTTAATATACTTACTATGACTGAGCCAAAGTTTTCTATCCTTCACGTCCCTTGTTATTTCCATTCCCGAATATACCTTACTACACCAAGATCTTTCATTTCGAACTTTGCAGACAACTGAGACTTAAGATCAGAAATCATTAACTTACTATTGCCTATGAACAACATATCATCAACATAGAGAGCAATAATAAGCACTCGATCACTTTCAACTTTATAATACACACAATGATTAGATTTTGATCTTACAAATCCCAAAGACAATACAAAAGTATCAAACTTCTGGTACCACATTCTAGGTGACTGCTTTAACCCATACAAAGACTTTTTAAACTTGCAAACTAGTTTCTCTTTACCTTTCTCCTCAAAAAAGTGCTTAGGCTGGGACATATAGATTTCTTCTTCAAGATCACCATGAAGAAATGTTTTCTTCACATCCATCTGCTCTAACCTCAATTCATATGCTGCTACAAGTGACAAAAGAAATCTAATAGACGTCAGCTTAGCTACAGGAGAAAAATCTCCCCATAATCAATTCCCTACTGGAATAACCCTTCGCAACCAACCTCACCTTATACTTTTCCACACTACCATCCACTACCAATTTTCTTTTAAATACCCATTTTCTGCCTACTAGCTTTTTTGCCTTTAGGCAAGGGCACCAAACTCCAAGTATCATTCTTTTCTAATGATACCATTTCTTCATTCATGGCTTCCAACCAAGAGTTTGAATCAGACATTCTAAATGCCTCTTTCACAGTCCTAGGCTCATTAGTGCTAGAAATTAAAGCATAGGCACAAGTAGAATCTATAAAAGAGAACCCATACCTATCAGGTTGCTTTCTTTCATGAGTTGACCTCCTCACTTGCGAGGGTGAGGTTGTTCTTCTTCTATAACTCTCAAATACTTGAGCTCTCCTGTTTCAGTACATTTTGAATTTTCAATTCCTCTTTATCCGGGTGTTGGAGGAATTTCAACTACATCCTTTTGTTTTCTCTCGATTTTGTCTCTCGATTGTAGATCCAAGGTAGAAGGCTTCATGAAAGATAACACTTATGCTATACAAAACCTTATCTATATTAGGATTCAAAGCTTGTATCCTTTTTATGCCATTATAACCAATAAAATAAATTTGATAGCCTTGTTCTCCAATTTAGATATTTTCTCATATGACACGCGTGCATATGCCTCATGCCAAAAACACAATATGTCTTAAAGAGGCTCTTACCAGACCATGCTTCCAAAGGTGTTTTCTCAACAAGAGGAATTAGGAGAATAGTTTATCAAGTAACATGCTGTAGCAGCTGCCTCAACCAAAACTTCTCCTCCAAGCCAGACTTCGCATACTTCGTGCTCTTTCCATCGCATCTGTTGAACCTTTCTATAACTCCATTTTGCTGTGGAGTATATAAGGTGTAGTTTATGTATTTTAATCCCATGATCTTTATAGTACCTCTCAAATCATCGAACAAAATTCACTACCATTATCAGGTCCTTAAACATTTTATTTTTCTTCCAACGATTTCTACAAGGTTCTTAAATTTCTTAAACCAACTGAACACTTCAGATTTACTTTTCAAAAAATAAACAAATGTTCTTCTCGATAATCATCAATGATACATAGTACCTTGAATTAGACAAAGAAGGAACATTCACTACGGACCAAAAACATCACGAATGTATATAATCAACAAACCGGAAGATTTGTGAGAATTTGGAACAAAATGAAACGGTGTTGTTTACCATATATACAATGTTCACAATTCAAATTCGAGGTTACAATCTTCAAGCCCTTCAACTAGGTTTTTATTCTTCAAGGTTTTAAAACCTTTCTCACCAATGTGGCCTAGCCTATGATGCTAGAGCATAGTCTTTTCTGTTGGAAGTTTAACTTCCATAGGTTTATAGAATCAGAACATTTTCCTCTTTTCCTACATGAATAGCTTTTGTGACTTCTGAGACATATTGCATTGAACAACATGTGCATCAACTATACAAGGTACCAATGAGCACCCTTGCTAGCACCATTGAGCCTCTAGTCATCTTGCAAACATTTCCAGAGAACGACTTGCACTCCAATATTATTCAAAATACTAATAGAAAGTAAGTTTCAAGCCAGACCTGGTATATGCATTACATCATTAATTCCCTTCACTCTTCCATCAGGGAATTGAATTCTAACTCTTCGATGACCAACTATCTCCAATGATGAATCACTTGCCAAATACACCTTTCCACCATCGTATTTTTCATACTTTGTGAACCATTCTCTATGAGATGTCATGTGGAAAGATGCTCTAGAATCAATCAACCAGACATCATCGATGCCTGCGTAGCCAAGGCGCAAATGAAGGCGTCATCACTATGAGAAGAATCATTGTCGAAGAATACTTCTTCTTCTTCTTCTTCTTCTTCTCTCTTTACAATCCTTTCGGACACATGTTGCCCACAATTCCAGCACTTCACCTTGGACTTCTTGCCAAGAGACTTTGATCTCCCCTCTGATTTTGATTTGGACTTCTTGTCCTTCTTCTTGCCTTTTTCTTTCGATCTTCCTCTAACAGCAAGGGCCTCCTTCACCATCTCAGAAGATTTCCTTCTCATCTCTTATGATAACAAAGAAGCAACAACATCTTCCATCTTAAAAGTGGATGTCGTACTCCCAATAGCCATCACCAAGTGATCCCAAGAATCTGGCAAAGAACATAATAACAACATACAATGATCCTCTTTACAATCTTCACACCCATAGATGTTAACTGTGCAATCAACATGTTGAATGCGTTGAAATGATCAACAAAGATCATCCCTCCTGCATTCTCAAAGCATACAACTTCTTCCTCAAGAACAATTTATTCACCAAGGACTTTCCCTGATAAATAGATGCCAGTCTTCCACAAGGAAGATGCAGTCTTCTCTTCATGCACATTCAAAGAACGAAGTCTACCAAACAAAGCCTTATCAACCCCTTAGATTTTCTATCCGCAAGGTCCCAATCTTCTTGCTTCATTCCCTAAAGCTTCGCCTAGACACAACAATCCAAAGATCATGATCAACCAATAGGTCTTCCATCTTAAGTTTCCACAACTCAAAATTGCTGCCATTGAATTTCTCTATCTCAATCTTTCCTGACGTGCTCGCCATCTCAATCTGTAATTCAAATTAACAATCTTCTACAAGACTCCCACTGAACATAAATTGACTCAAAAAACCCAACGTACCCACAAGGATAACACAACTGGCCAGGCTCTGATACCACTTGAAAGGAAAGCTAGATGTGGAAGCAACTCTCCTAACATCAAAACCTCAGAAAAGAATGCAGAGATACTTTTAAATTTTCAATTACAGTCAAATTAAGATACACTTGAAAGCAATAGCAGAAACAGAGAATTAAAAACACACACATGAACACCAGATTTACATGGGAAAACCCTTATAGGAGAAAAACCCACCACACCAAGAGAAGTCACTTTGTATTATAGTAATGAAGATTACATACAAAGATCAGACTTATCTTTCTGATGTCAAATTACAACAACATTCAAAATGATCAACCTCGTACAAAACATTCACATTACAATGCTCTCATAATCAAATTCATCCACTAATCATACAACCATACAACAATCCATCAAATCGAACGTCATCTGTAACTATAGAGTATATCCATGACGCCCCTGTCTGTCGAGCTTCCTCGCAGTAACGGCCACAACAGTCCAACTGCTAGCGGTTCCCATTCAACTTCTCTGATTGGTTGAAGACACACCATGTAGGATGGTCTCCCAATCGATCAAAGGCATTCAACCTATATTCGCATGTCGGTGAGACACTAACCGTGTCTCCCCGATGCCACAAGACCTGACTGTAGCTGTCGCCAAGCGTCCTCACTATCAACAAGACAATCGCTATTCGATGAGACATCATACCGAAATCTCAAAGTCACATAGACGTTATTTTTCCATTCAGTGAGACTATCACTACTCGCCAAGACATCACACCAATGTTCACAAGTTATTCCAAAGTGTCCAATAGTCGGTAAGACTTACCGCTATCGCCAAGAGATTACACCGAGCCTTCATGTCATATCAAAACAAACAACTATCAGCAGGACTTACCACTATCACCAAGAGGTTATAGCGATGTTCACACCTATCGGTGAGAGAACCCACCGTTTGAAAGACTTCTTACCAAGACTTCCAAGTTACCACGATGAGCATCAGTGAGACAAAAATAAGTCACCAAGAGTTTATAGCGAAGCCTCCATGTTACTCCGAAGACTCCAGGTGAATAACTATCGGCAAGACTTCAGCTATCGTTGAGACTTCATACCGAAGCAATCCTTTTGGCCAAGGGTCTCCCTGACACTGGTTGTCACCCAGAGTCTCCCCGATATTCGATAAGAGTGGCTTGTCAGCCAGAGATCTCCACTCAGCAGAAGGTTACAACGAACGCCACAAGTCACAGCGACAACATCAATCGGCAACCCATCAACAAAGTCACATCGACCAGAACATTTCAAAAGTTTTCACATCTGCTAGTCAGCCAGACACAATGAAGGTCATACCAACTTTGCACTTCTAGAGGTTTTAGCCTGTGAGATTGAGGCACATATTTCCAACACATATAGGGGAGGAGAACCATGAGAAAAAAGCTTAGAACATACAAGATAGAGGTAAACCTCGATATCACTTTTCATTTGAAGAAGAGGTAGGTACATCATCAAATAAATGAGTCATGGCACGTGAATCAAAAAGTTGTATTTAATCCTTCAAGGCCTTACATTCACTAGTGGAATGGCCAAGTACTCGATGGTATGCACAGAAAGAATGTTTTTCTTTATCATGCTTATGAAATTTATTATGTGTAGGAGAAGGAAGAGTAATCAAGTGGGATTTGAGAAGCCTTAACAAAATATGCTATTGCTTAGACAAAGAATGAGGAGTAGGAAGAAACCCTTTCTCTTGTGAAGAAGAGTTTGACTTCTCAAAAAAAGAAGACTTGAAGATAGTAGACAATGGAGGATGAGTCAATCCAAGAGAACAAGGTTGAGTGGACATCACATTGCCATTGAACTGTGGATTCGGTTTAGATTGTTCATTCAAGCAACCAAATCCCAAATTACACTTACGAGGTACATATTCTATAGGGACTTGAATTCCTTGTTCATTACGCCCACAACCTTTATGCCCATAGCCATATTTAGAGACAAGCTTAAAGCTAGGGCCATAATGTGTTTTCAAATCTTGAGGAGGATCTTCTTAGAGAGCATTATTCCACAAATGGGGATCAAACTCTTCTATGGGATCACCACTAGCCTTCTTAATATGACTACCAACATTAGCCTCTTTAATAGAGGTGTGATTATCTTCCTCAGAAGGAGGATTGACATTAAGGATATTACAATTACTGCTCACATTATCCTGTGATACAAAAGAATAATCATCTTTGATAGCGAGTGCATATGGTATGACCAGAAGGTCTAAGTGGATCGGGGTGACTTTATTTTCTCCAATGAAGGATTATGTAAATTCTAGAGAATCCTAATCATCACCAAGACATGCATTTTCTTGAGAAGAGGTAGGAGTACACTTAAGATTTCTTGCTTCAGAAGGCTCTTCTTCAGGGACATCTACCTCAAGAGTATCCTTTGTAGTAGGTACTACTGGAGTAAACATTGACACATTGGAAGACACTAAAGAAATAAGAGTAGGAACAACTAAAACTTGACTAGCAGCTACCATTTCACATAAGTGCATAGCCTCAGGGTTAGCCTTGACTATGACTACTCGATTATTGCAAATGAACTTAATAGATTTATGTACAAGGTAGACAGGACTGAACCCATAGCGTGAATCCATAGTCTACCAAGAAGAAGGTTATATGGTAATTTTTTTGACATAACATATACAAGGGTTAGTATGGTAATAGGTCCCAACCTCAAAGGCAAGACTATCGTGCCTAGGGCTTGTCGATTGACATTATCAAACCCACAGATGACAACAAAAGAAGCATTAAGAGAAGATGAATCAATATTAATATTAGGAAATAGATCAATGCTACATACATTGAGCACCGAACCAACTTCAATGGGAGAACATCTAATGCCAATATTATTAATGTTAACTATAATCACCAGAGGATCTGCCTGCTTCTGCACTGCCGAAGGTGAGAGTTCCTACAGATAAAACATGATATTCGGTGAATGTACATGAA
This sequence comes from Sequoia sempervirens, assembly GCA_007258455.2. Lineage (NCBI taxonomy): Eukaryota > Viridiplantae > Streptophyta > Pinopsida > Cupressales > Cupressaceae > Sequoia > Sequoia sempervirens. The sequence goes on from VDFB02271358.1 coordinate 571,606,734, forward strand.
TATGGGCCATCAACACATTAATATTCATTAGCCTAGTAGAGGAAGACAAGAGGATCTTCTGCAAGGATTCCTAGAGCATACCTTGATAAATCGGAGTAGACTTAAGAAAGTCCCACAGTGAGATCTTGGCCGAAGTAACACAAAGTTGCTTGACAAGATCATAATCACAAGGTTCTTTAGTTGTAGGTTTAGGAGTTGAAGGAAGACTTGGTTGAGAAGGTGGTAAAAAAGCAAGTTGATTAGCATTTTGTTTATTCTTTCTAGTATTATAAGTATGGGCTACCGCTCTATAAGAGGGAGCCTTAGAAAGATCAAGAGAATCACTATCAAATGGAACACCATTAATAGAACAAATCCTTTTAGGATAAGGACTAGCTAGGGTCAGATAAATAACATGTCTCTTAGCCCTTTGAGGGGAAAAAAAGACATAGATTATATTTACAAACTCATCACAACTAGTGTAATAATTATTCAAAGAAATATTCTCAACATTGATCTAGGGATGATCAAATGTGGAAGGAGATTCATTATTCACTAATGCATCACCTCTAGAAGAGAGTGCATTGGAATGAAGAGAATTTAGAGTAGTGTTAAGAAAGGTATCAATGAGTTCATCTTCTTGCACACAATATCCTTTAAAGAAAGAGGGATATCATGAGAAGGATCAAAGATACAAAGTGACATGGGCACAACCAAGTCATTATCACATGCATGAAATGGAACATCATTAACATTTTGAATATAATTAGATACTAAACTGATAAAAGAAGATATTAAATTCATTTTGAAAATAGTAAGTTAAATATAATAAACAATGAATAAACAAGTCAGTCGATCTAGAGTAGTCTATGGGTGATAGAACTGAGAAAACCAAAAATCTAGATTTTCTAATTTTTTTGGTATTTTATAGGTTCTAGTAATTTTCATTTTTGGAGGATCTAAGAGTAGAATTTGGGGTTGAAACTTGTGTCGGTCCCTAAAATTTGGCTTCCGAAGGCACAATATTTTATGGATTGAGTTAGTCCTCTTGGAGACCTTTACAATAGTGTAAACGGTTCTGAATTCTAAGCACCAAGTCAAAATTTATGACCCCACCAAGTTGGGGTAAATAAATTCCCTTTTTTTTTGAAAAATATTGTGGTTCATGTCAGGTTCACCAAATTGTAGAGTAGGGGTATTTACTACTCATGAGTCTCTTTATTCTCAAGAGATTCCCAAGGGGGGGAACTACCCTAAACTACCTCAGAGAACAAAGCGAGACTTTCAGAATCATAAGGAGTAGGTCACTTTGATTTTCTAGAAAAACTTGCAAGTTTTCGGCCAAAGGGAAGTAGCGTGGAATAAAGATGAAAGTGTGATGCGCTAGCATCTCATACGGACCAGAAACTACGAATGTCACAAAAAATAGCAAGGCAACTCCTAGCGACCTGATTACTAAAAACTTTTAGAATGCAAGAAAGTAATAGAATTGAAGTAAAGTTAAGTATAAATGATAAAGATAAGGGGAAGAAAGAAAGTCCTTACAACCAACCAAGTGATCAAGACTCCTACAAGTAAATATCTTGAATACCTACATATATAAAAATCTAGAGAAAATGTTGAGGTTGGCTCTAGGAAAATTCACTGCTAGAAATTCATCGACGAAAAATTCACCATCAACAATTCACTGCGGGAGAATTCACCATCAACAATTCACTATGGGAAAATTCACTGCCACCAACAATTCACCACCATGGAAAATTAACTGCCAAAAATTCATGCAATTAATTTTTTGAGCAGTGAATTGTCATGGCGGTGAATTTTCCCACAGTGAATTGTTGGCAGTCAATTTTCCGTCAGTGAATTGCTGGTGGTGAATTTTTCATATGTCATTGGGTTGTATAGGGGTTTGCCTCAGTCAAACCCCCATTTTGGTGTTCCCATCTCCACGAAAAGCCAAATAGATAGAGAAAGTGAAAAAAGGAGTGATAAAAGCAATCCTCGCTTGAGGAGGAGAATCTGTATCATAAAATGGAGATGTAATAAATAGGGGATGTGTGAAATCCCAGGATGCTCACAAGAACAAGATAAGGGAGATATTAGTTGCAAGGATTAAGGAAGCCAAAGAGGGAGAGCAAGATAGCTACAAGAGCCAAGAGTGTTGTAGAGGGTGCTATGAAAATGCAAGAGTGTTGTAAAAGCTTGAGTGTGTTGTTGTAGCAGGCTATATGATGCTATGAAAGAAAGATATCAAGACAAAGGAAAGAGGAAGAGGCCAGAGCCAAAGCTAGAGAGGTTCTAAGAGAGAAAATGAAGTGAAAAGATAACATTTTAAAAGAGAAGAGGAGAAAAAAGAAGCTTCTCAAGTGGTTATAAGGTGTTTCAGACCATTACCACTGACAAGGTAAGTGACAAGTGGCAAACATGCTCGTAAATGGTCATTTGAAGGTGGAAATGTCGCAGGATGTTAGCGCGGTGTGCAAACGTCTATGCAACGTGCTAGTGTCTAGACACATCATGTTACAAAATGATGAGAATGAGAAAAGCACAAGATTTAATGCAAAGTTGATGCATGAGGGTAGCTACTAAAAAGGGGCACTGAGCATCCTGAGAGGGGAAATAGGTTGATGCAAGGGCTAACATGAGCCTACACAAATGCTAGGGGAGTGGACACTAAAGTAGATGCAATAATGTATGTGAAATTGCAAGGCATGCAATTTTACAACATTATAGATAGAACTGAAATAAAGTAAAGTAAAGTAAGTAAAACATAAATGATAAAGTGTGAGAAGGAGAGATAGAGAATGCTAGAAACAATCTAAGAAATCAAGCCTCCGACAAGTAGATATCTTCAATACGTGTACACATAAGAATGACGGAAAATATTGTGGCTATTTAGGGGCTTGCCTTAGTCAAACACCTGTTTCAGTATTCCCATCTCCACAAACAACTAGATAGATAGAGAGAAATAATAAGCATAAATGAAATGAATGCAAGAGTGATAAAAGCAAACCTCACTCAAGGAGGAGAACCCGTATCACGAAATAAAGATGCAATAGATAGGGGATGTGAGAAATCCTAGGATGCTCAAAGATGCAAGGTACAAGATAGATATCGCCTGAAATGCTTAAGGAAGCCAAGGAGAGAGACAAAGCTGAAAGAGCTAAGAGAGTTGAAAAGAGTGTTGTGAGAGCTTTAGAGATCTTGAGGCTATTGTAGAAAGTTGTAGAGAGCTATACAAGAAAGATAGCAAGAGAGAAATAGAAGTGAGAGATCAAGGGAGAAACCAAGAAGACCAAATGAATTGAAAAGATAACATTTAAAGAGAGAATAGGAGGGGAAAGAAGCTTCTCGAGCTGTTACAAGGCATTTTGGGTCGTTACAACCAAAAAAAGTTACTGACAAGTGGCAAGGCACTCAGAAACAACCGTTTGAACATTGACATATCACAGGATGCTAGCATGGCGCACAAACATCCACGTGATGCACTAGTGTCCAAACAAATCACACTACAAAATGAAAATCATGAGAAAAGCATAAGGTTTGATGCAAAGCTAATGCACCAGGGTAGTTGTTGAAAAGGGGTCCTGAGCATCCTGAGAGGGAAAAAGGCTTATGCAGGGGATAAAATGAACCTACACAAATGCTAAGGGAGTGGATACTAAAGTGGATACAAGAATGTATGTGAGATTGCAAGTGGTGCAATTTTACAACATTGCAACTTGCTAACGGTTTTGCAAATAGGGTTGCAAGCTAAGTGGGCTTAACCTTGGAGAAACCTTCGAGGTTAAGCATGCTTGAAATAAAATACTATTGAGATGGGTGACCTCCTGAGAAGGCCCAGTGCTTCACCATTGTGAGGATCACTTAGATGCAATGAGTGCTAAGTGGACCATTCACTATCATGAGAGTTTGGTTCTTGTGAACCACTACTCATGAAACATGGGTCAATGAGTTTGACTCTTAAAACTACACAGTTGAATCTTGATAGCAATATCATAATTTGACATGCAATGGAAAATACCTCCTACTTATCAATTAATGAGCTAAAGGGGCTCTATAATGAATGGTTCATAAGGTACAACACTTGATAAAGGTTTTGCAAATGGGGTTGCAAGCTAGGTGGACTTAACCTTGGAGAAAACTTTGAGGTTAAGTGTGCTTGAACTAGAGTATTACTGGGATGAGTGACCTCCTGAGAAGGCCTAGTGCTTAACCTCTATGAGCATCACCTAGATACAATGAGTGCTAAGTGGACCATTCACTATCATGAGAGATGGGTTCTTGTGAACCACTACACATTTTTACAATTGGCTATGGATGCCAAGATCTTGAGACCAAATGGAAAGCACAAGAAAAGAGAGATGAATATGACAAGAATAAACTGTATTCTTATCAATATGATTCAATGATATGAGATGATTGTTGATTGATTACAATGAAAGAGACCCCTTGGTTATATAGCCAAGGTGAGATGCAAGATGTCATAGGATTATGACAAATGTCTTAATCATATTACATGAGACAACTAATCACAAATACCTAGGTTCACATGTAGTAGTTGTCAAAGGATAATATAACAACTAATGACAACTAACATCTTCTAGAAAGATTCCTTCCTAGGACCTAAATAAACTTAACATGTGTAAATAAGTCCCCTAGTAATGAATTAACTAGGTACAAGACTTTATTTACACCAACACCCCCCCTTAAGTGCAACTTAGGGAGTAGCAAATTATTATGCAAATAACACACAAATGAAAGAATGGGTCACGACTACTAGGACATGTTAGGTACTCATGTACATATGCAATACAATCTCTCACTAACATAGAAAAGGAGAAAACCTAGTGGGACAAAACTCCTCCCCAAAAGAGAGATGAAATACAAAGTAGAAATTCTCTCAATGATGAATGAGAAGGTAAAAACCCCATGTGAGGAAAAAAACCCCCCCATAAGAGAGAAGTAGAAGAGAGACAAGGCTGCCCCCCCCTCAATGTTGAGTCTCCTACAATGATGGTAGAAGCTTGACATTGAATGTTGAAGATGATCCAATCTCGCCGAACAACATTCCTACCCTTAGGAAGAAACAAAACCATGAATGTATGCAGGTTGTCATGAAGATGGATGATGGATGATGATGTCTTTGAAGCATGCTCAAGTGTCTCCATGTCGATTCCAAAGGCTTCCACACTCCAAACAAGTATTCTAGGCCACATTTCTAAAGGTGTCAATCTATAATCTAGTAGAGAAGAATGTAGAACATGATCCAAATACAATGATATCCCCTCTGAAGACAAAGAATCCTCCTCCAAATGATATCCAAAAGTAGGCACACTTATGTCAATCTTTGAAGAATGATCATGTAGAGAATGAACAAGAGGATCAAGGTGTTCCCTCACAATAGCTGAAGAAGGTTCTTCTCCATCAAATAGAAGATGAATGCTATCGATGATGTCCTCCAAATCTGTAAGATAAGACTCCATGAACAAGTCTGAAATACCTGTCAAGAAGTCATCACAAGTATCCATTTCTGAAAGACAATCAAGATCTTGCTGCACTGAATCACTAGGAGCCAAAACTGTAGCAACACAAGCATCATCATGTACAACAGTAGATGAAGGAGATGGAATGCATGGCTCAAGTAATGGATATGATGTGAGAATTCCCAAGTTCAAGAAGCCAAATGTCTCCTCTAAATCATGGTTCATATCAACAGTCATAGGAACAAAGTCATCATCAGAAGCAAAACATGCAAAGGTATACAACCGAGATGAATGATCAACCACCCCAGTAGAAATAATCTCTTGACTCTCCATGTCTCAAATGATGACCGAATTAGGTGTGAACTCCACAGACCTCCCATCTCCACCATGTGTAATATGATATATGGAAAGAAGATTGTTCATCAAATGAGGAACACACAAGACATCCCGAAAAGTGTTGTCCCCAAAACTAATAGATCCCTTCCCTGTTACACTCATGTATGTATTGTTTCCCATCAAAATAGGAGACATAGTGCAAGACTGAAATGAAGAGAAGATAGTCTATGAAGATGCCATATGATGTGATGCTCCTGAATCTAGAAGACATCTCTCTGATCCTAGACCTGAAAGAGCACAAAGAGCTTGTCCTTTATATTCTGATGTAGATGTTTGACCTTTGTCCTTTTTAGATTGTTTTGAAGTAGAAGGAGAAGAAGATTCATACATTCTAGAAGGAAAATCAATGTGATTTCTTTTGAGAATATTTTTCAACTCATCAATGTACTTCTTATAACAATAGTGTTCTTCATGTCCATGCTTCTTGCAATATGCACAAAAAGGCCTCTTCTTCTTAGATGATTCTCCTTTTGAGGATGAGGATTCTGATTCTTTATGTGGCTTGTTCTTTTTCTTCTTTTGCTTCTTATCAAGATTCCCTGATTATTTTTGTCCCTTAGACTCACTAGCCACCAATGCTTGTGACTTGGAAGACTTGATTAGACTCATGTTCATTGACTTAGCTTCCTCTTGAATTAGGAGATTTGCAAAGTCATCAAACTTAGGATCAACATATGATGCTCCCATATAGAGTCGATGGGTATGGAAGCTAGAAACAAAAACTGAATACTTAGGACCAAGCTTGGATAACACATTCAAAATCAATTGTAAATCCTCTTTCTCAATACTACATTCTTTCAACTGTGTTCTTAGTTGCTTGATTTTGGAGATGTAGTCTTGGATGTGGTCAAAACTTTTAGGATCCAGATTTATCAAATCATTATCAATATGATATCCTCTAATCTTATTAGTTTTACCATACAATTTTTCAAAATTCTCCTATGCCTCTTTAGGTGTACTACATGATTCAATATGAAATTGAAAATCAAAAGAGACTAATGAACATATGTATCCAAGTGTTTTCTCATGATCAATCTCCCACCTTGCTAATTCTTTAGCATTAGTAGGTTTTTGAATTGTGTCCTTTAGATGACCTATTAGACCTTTCATCATGAGATAGTTCCATACTAATTTTCTCCAAGTAGCATAATTATGTGGATTTAGGGGTTCAATTTGAGATTTCCCCATTGCAAGAACACAAACCAAGAAAAAAAATGCAATCAACCACTACAAGATTACCCCCCCAAATCACCCAATCAAGAAACCCCCCCAAGCAATATATGATTTGGCACTATATATTTAGTGCGTTTACAGTTGCAACTTGCCAAAAATAGCGAAGTGGTCTTTGATCTTGGTGCTTATAGATGCCAAAATAGGTCACAAAATCAAGTACAATTTTTGGTATAAAATGAGATCAATTTTCTCATACCACTGAAAATTACACAAAAAATCATGCACTTTAAAAAAAACTACACCCAAAAATATTACCGTAGGAGCAAGATATGAACTCCCGAAGTTGCCAAAATGAGGACAAAGCATCAACACCTGTGAGAATCTGAAATTTTTGGAAAAAATAGACACCAAAACCAAAAACTGATTGCACCAATGCGAAGAGTGAAAAATTAGCCCAAATAAAAAAAATTGCTTGAAAAAAGGAGTCAAAATGAGCAAGTTATGGTCTTCTGAAGTTGAACTGCAAAATCCAAAAACTCATTGGTGAGGGGGGAATTTTTTTATAGAAAATGATGACGTGGCACTGATGTCATCCGACTATGAGCATAATTTTTATGGTCCACCAGTTGTCAAAAATAATATTCTCCCACTCAGAATATTCCACTGAACAAAGTATGCTTGAGAATATTCTGATGGACGGATCTTGGAGGAATCACAAAATATTCCTTCTAGTTGCCAAAATATTCTGTAAGGGGAATCTTCACATATACTGCCGGATTTCAAATTGTGGTCACCGATTTATTTAACTAGTGCCGGATTTCTTTGAGTTTTGACCACTTGTCGGATTTTTTTGAATCGCCAAAATTTTAAAAGAGCCCGCCGGTTTGTTGAAATTGCTTGACCCCTGTAAGAAATGGGTCCCATGTGCCCACGTGAGGACTTATTGGAGATGACTACGTGGCGGCCGAGGTACAGTGCGGTACGCTACACAAGGTTTGTACAATCTGCAGACTATAAAGTCTGCAGATTTTACACAGATATATATATTTTTTTGAAATTTTTTATTTGATTTCTGAATAAAATTTTGAAAAATAAAATCACCCGATACTATATAATTTTTCATAATTTTTTAAAGAATAAAATATTTTTATTTTCTGAAATCATACCGACTGGTGTAATTAAGATGACCCGGGGGCCGTACGACTCTTTGGGCAATTTTTTTTGCCTCACTGGACAACTGCTCCGATTTGGATGAATTGACAGTCGATCTTAGGGTTTTTGGCCCTTCTGGATGCGATGGTAGGGTCAGATTTGACCCAAAATGCTCCAAAATTGCAGCTACCTTCTGGATTTGGCAACCACTCTTCAGCTTCAAACCCTCCTAGATTTGGCCTCGTATGTCTGATTTGGACGAAACAAAAGGAAAAATCAACTTTCCCGAACCTTCCGGATGCAATGGTGAGATTAGATTTGCACCAACAAGCTCTAATGTGAACCTACAACAAAGAGCCAAAGATGGAACACCCCCAAATCTAACATCTCTCTTTAGAAAAATTCTCTCCAATGGCACCCAACCCGCCATGATACCATGTTAGAATTGGCTATGGATGCCAAGATCTTGAGACCAAATGGAAAGCACAAGAAAAGAGAGATGAATATGACAAGAATAAACTGTATTCTTATCAATATGATTCAATGATATGAGATGATTGTTGATTGATTACAATGAAAGAGACCCCTTGGTTATATAGCCAAGGTGAGATGCAAGATGACATATGATTATGACAAGTGTCTTAATCATATGACATGAGACAACTAATCATAACTACCTAGGTTCACATGTAGTAGTTGTCAAAGGATAAGATAACAAAAAATGACAACTAACATCTTCTAGAAAGATTCCTTCCTAGGACCTAAGTAAACTTAATATGCGTAAATAAGTCCCCTAGTAATGAATTAACTAGGCACAAGACTTTATTTACACCAACACATGTGAAACATGGGTCAATGAGTTTGACTCGTAAAACTACATGGTTGAATCATGATAGTAATATCAAAATATGAAACGCTGTGGAAAATACCTCATAATTATCAATTGATGAGCTAAAGGGGCTCTATAATGAATGGTTCATAAGGCACAACACTTGTTGAAGGTTTTGCAAATGGGTTTACAAGCTAAGTAGAACTAACCTTGGAGAAAATTTTGAGGATAAGCATGCTTGAGTTGGAGTAGTACTGGGATGGGTGACCTCTCGACAAGGCCCAATGGTTCACCTCTATGAGCATCACCTAGATGCAATGAGTGCTAAGTGGACGATTCACTATCATGAGAGTTTGGTTCTTGTGAAGCACTACTAATGAAACATGAGTCAATGAGTTTGACTCATGAAACTACATGATTGAATCCTGATAGTAATATGATAATTTCACATGTTGTGGAAAATACCTCCTACTTACCAATTGATGAGCTAAAGGGGCTCTATAATGAATGGTTCATAAGGAAAAACACTTTTTGAAGGTTTTTCAAATGGGCTTGCAAGATAAGTGGGCTTAACCTTGGATAAAACTTTGAGGTTAAGCATGCTTGACCTGGAGTAGTACTGGGATGGGTGACCTCTTAGGAAGGCCCAATGCTTCAACTCTGTGAGAATCACCTAAATGCAATGAGTGCTAAGTTGACCAATCACTATCATGAGAGATGGGTTCTTGTGAACCATTACTCATGAAACATGGTTCAATGAGTTTAACTTGTAAAACTACACGGTTGAATCCTAATAGCAATACCATAATTTGACAAGCTATGGAAAATACCTCCTACTTATCAATTGATAAGATAAAGGGAATGGTTCATAAGGCATAACACTTTTTGAAGATTTTACAAATGAGGTTGCAAGCTAAGTGGGCTTAACCTTGGAGAAAACTCTGAGGTTAAGCATGCTTGAGCTTGAGTAACATGGTGATGGGTGACCTCTTGGGAGGGCCCAATGCTTCACCTCTATGAGCATCACCTAGATGCAATGAGTGCTAATTGGACCATTCACTATCATAAGATATGGGTTCTTGTGAACCACAACTCATGAAACATGCATCAATGATTTTGACTCGGTAAACTACATGGTTGAATCTTGAGAGAAATATCATAGTTTGACATGTTGTAGAAAATACCTCATACTTATCAATGGATGAGCTATAGGGGATCTATAATGGATGGTTAATAAGGCTCAACACTTGATGAAGGTTTTGAAAATTAGGTTGAAAGCTAAGTGGTCTTAACCTTGGAGAAAACTTTGAGTTTAAGGTTCCTTGAGATGGAGTGTTACTGGAATGGGTGACCTCCTGGGAAGGCCTAGTGCTTCACCTCTATGAGCATGACCTAGATGCAATGAGTGGTAAGTGGACCATTCACAATCATGAGAGATGTGCTCTTGTGAACCACAACTCATGAAACATGAGTCAATGAGTTTGAATCGTAAAACTACATGGTTGAATCCTGACAGTAATATCATAATTTGACATGCTGTGGAAAATACCTCCTACTTATCAATTGATGAGTTGAAGGGGCTCTATAATTAATGTTTCATAAGGAACAAGACTTGTTGAAGGTTTTGAAAATGGGATTTTAAGCTAAGTGGGCTTAACCTTGGAGAAAAATTTTAGGTTAAGCATGCTTGGGTTGGAGTAGTACTAGGATGGGTGACCTCCCAGCAAGGCCCAATGCTTCACCTCTATGAGCATCACCTAGATGTAATGAGTGCTAATTGGACCATTTACTATCATGAGAGATGGGCTCTTATGAATGACTACTCATGAAACATGGGTCAATGAGTTTGACTTGTAAAACTACACGGTTAAATCTTGATAGCAATATCATAATTTGACACACTATGGAAAATACCTCCTTCTTATCAATTGATGAGCTAAAGGGGCTCTATTATGAATGGTTCATAAGGAACAACAATTGCTGAAGGTTTTGAAATTATGGTTACAAGCTAAGTGGGCTTAACCTTGGAGAAAAATCTGAGGTTAAGCATGCTTGAACTAGAGTAGTACTGGGATGGGTGATCTCATAGTTGAGAATGTATGACTCAAACTCACTGTTAAAACGATAGCTTAGTTGCCATCAAACTCAGACTTCCCAAAGTTTTGCATTCAGTCTTTATCATAGTACTGTAGGGTGCAGTTAAGAAGGGTACAACCAGACTGTGTTACTTGCCATCCCATGACGGTCTTCATCTACCTATGTGGGTGTGTGGGGCCATACCGCCACCCTGCAATAAGTTGTATATGGGCTTCTTGTGGTGTGGTATATATCCCTCCATCTCATGACAATCTGTGAGGAGGCTTGTGGTGGTGTGGTATAGATCTTGTTGTCTTTCAACAGTCTATGAGGAGGCCTATGGTTGTTCAGGAGGAGTTCTAGCCTGCGACCTTGCAAAAGTTAGATGAGATAGCGGTAACCCACGACCTCGTGATGGTGAGTGGAGATGATTGCGATGGAGTGGTATCATGCAATATGGTGGTAACTTGCAAGATGATGAAGGTTAAGCGCAACACTGGGACTGTTCAAGTTGGTCTTAGCTATATTGCAATAAAATTGGTTAATTTTGTTTGTAACTATTTGGATGGTTTGGAAGTTAGAATAATAGTTTTCCTATAATGCTTGTGAAGTTTGAATGCAATGTTGTAGGGCATAGGAATTGAAAGAAGTGAATATCAAAGTGAATGTAAGGAAATGCTGCCAGTTTCATTATGTGGGTTAACACCTGAAAGAGAATAGCTCTGTAACTTGTATGTAATATTCATTTTACTGTAATATGAGAGATCTCTACTTTAGTGTGTGGGTTTTTATCTCGTAAGGGTTTTCCCACATAAATCCTGTGTTGATGTTTTATTTTCTATTCATGTTCTTAATATGTACATCTTCAATTAATTGTAATTGCAAAGATTTAAACAGTTGATTTGCTTCTCTCTCCCAAAGATTAGCATTAGGAAGGCATATTCCACACTCTTCTTTCCTTTCATGTGGTATCAGAGCTTGGCCAACTTTGTTGTGCTTATGGGTAAGACATGTTTTTTGTGCTGATCTTGTTTAGTGGGAGTTTGGCAGAGAAATCTAGTTTATAACTTATTGTATATTTAAGATGGCAAGCACATCTGAAAGAATAGAGATTGAGAAGTTCAATGGTGGAAATTTCAAGTTGTGGAAATTCAAAATGGAATACTTTCTTGTAGACCGAGAGTTATGGGATGTAGTGTCCTCTAACAAACCATTAGCAACCTTGCAAAATGATTGGGATGCAATGGACTAGAAAGTAAAGGGTCTAATCAGATTGTGCTTGGCCGATTCAATTCTCTTGAATGCCCATAAAGAGAAGATAATGAAAATTTTGTGGAAGAAGCTTGGTGAAATTTATTATGGGAAATATTTGGTAAATAAGTTATTTCTGAGGAAGAAGTTGTATTATTTGAAGATGGAGGAAGGAGTGTCTATTGCAGATCATTTGAATGTGTTTAATATGACCATTGCTTTGTTGGAATCTTTGGGTGTGAAATTAGATGATGAGGATCATTGCATGCTCCTGTTCAGTTATTTTTTTGACACATGGGATCACCTATTAATGGCTATTGAGAGTAATAACAACCACTTTTAAGATGGAAGATGTGGTTGCTTCGCTGTTGTCAAAAGAAATGTAGAGGAAATATTTTGAGATGGCCAATAAAGATCTTGTTTTTGGAGGTAGATCAAAGGAGAAAGGAAAGAAGAAAGACAAGAAGTATAAATCCAAGTCAGAGGGGAGATCAAAGTATCCTTGTAAAAAGTTCAAGGTGAAATGCTAGAACTGTGGGTAATTCAGACATATCCACAAAGACTGCAAAAAATGGAAGAAGAAGAAAAAGAAAAACCATAGTCCTTTTGAAAATGAATCTTCTTAGAGTGATGCAGATGCCTTCATAGCAGCCTTGGAGTTTTAGGAATCATAAGATGTTTGGATGATTGACTCAGGTGTTTCCATTCACATGACCTCTCATAGAGGTTGGTTCTCAAAATATGAAGAGTATGCTGGTGGAAAGGTGTATCTAGGTGATGATTCTCACCTAGAGATCATTGGTGGTGGAAGAGTTAGGGTTTAGTTTCTTGATGGAAGGATAAAAGGAATTGATTAAATGCAAATAAATATTAAAAAGAGGAATGAAAAATACAAAAATAATAACAGCGAGAGACAATTTTTAACGTGGTTCACCCAAACTCAAGCTACATCCACCAACAGAGAGTCCAATATTATTATCTAGCAAATCAAACTGATTACAACCAACAATCCTTGCAAATCAATACCACTGCAAATGCTACAATACAATATCAATGGAAACCCTAACCCTTAGTTGTTTTATCAAGATTTATATCGGTTACAAAATAGGGTTTTTTTATGTCGGCCAATAGAAAAATAACTCCTGATGCCTTTATAAAATAATAAAAGTCATTTGAGGTTTTGGGGGTGCTGCCCCTGAGCCCCCACAGGGGTGCTACCCCTCGACCTCGCCCTGTATCATGACAGGGGGCATGCCAAGGGTGCTACCCTTGGATCTTGCAAGGGGCACTACCCCTTGACCCCATCTGAGGGGCGCTACCCCCAAACCCCCATTGAATAATTTTGAGGTGGAAACCGTGTCGATAAAAGGGGGAAATTTAAACTTCAAGTTTGATTAGGCTCCATACAACAACAAAGGGATAGGGGAAATATAGAACTTTGGCTTAGCTAGAGCAAGTATATAAATTCTATCCCAGAGAGGTTTAATATGGTGGATTGCAAGTAGTTATTTGTTCCTGTGTTGCAAGGAATTAAAGTTTTTGTTGAATATTGTCCAAAATATCCTACTAAGATGGAGGACATGACTAGGGTGCCTTATGAAAGTGCGGTTGGTATTTTAATGTATGTAATAGTCTGTACTAGGCCAAACATTTCCCAAGTAGTGGGAGTGCTTAGTCACTTTATTGCTAATCCAGGAAGGTCACATTGGAATGTTGTGAAGAGTTTTAAGGTATTTGAAGGGTACTTCTAAGTACATCTTATGTTATCATGGTTACTCTACTAGATCTCAGAGTTCAGTTATCATTCTTGGATATGTGGATTTTGATTGGGCAAGGGACATTGACAATAGAAGATCCACCAATGGATATGTATTCACATTGTTTGGTGGTGTAGTTAGCTAGATGAGCAAGCCACAGTCTGTAGTCACTTTATCCACTATTGAGACTGAGTACATGGAAGAAAATTATGCCTACAAGGAAGCCATTTGGATTAGAATATTGTGTTCTAATTTTGGTTTTGATGTAGGGAAGATTGTTATTTGTTGTGGTAGTCAGAGTGCCATTTTTTGGAAAAAATCCCAACCTTCCATGCCAGGATGAAACATATTGATGTGCAGTACCACTTTCTTCATGATATGGTGGAGGATGGAAAGGTTAGTCTAAAAAAATTTGATACTTTGGCGAATGTTGTTGATGAATTAACAAAGCCTATGAGCACATATAAGTTCAAATGGTGCACTAGTTCGATGGGCCTTGGGGCCTAGAGAATTCAGTGACTTCAAGCGTTGGAAGGGGTTTAGCGAGTTCTTTGTCAAGTGGGAGAATTTTGAGAATGTATGTCTCAAAATCACTATTAAAACCATATCTCAGTTGCCATCAAACTTAGACTTACCAAATTTTTGCATTCGGTCTTTATCACAGTACCACAAGGTGCAACTAAGAGGGGTGTGAGCTGGAGGTGTTACTTGCCATCCCATGACAATCTTCATTAGCCTGTGCAGATGTGCAGGGTCATACAGCCACCCTACAACAAGTTTTTCATGGGTTTGCAATGGTGTGGTATAGATCCTGCCATCTTGCAATAGTCTATGAGGAGGCTTGTAGTGGTGTTGTATAGATGTTGTTGTCTCGCTACAGTCTGTGAGGAGGCTTACGATAGTGCAAGAGGAGTTCTAACCCGTGATCCCATGAAAATCAGATGAGGGGTTTGTGGTATGGCAGAAGGCTGTGGTATAGCGGTAACACATGACCCCACAATGGTTAGTGGAGATGACTATGGTGGAGTGGTATCGTGCGGTATGGTGGTAATTGGCAGGGTCATGAAGGTTAAGTGCAACACTATGACTATTCAAGTTGGTCTTGGCGGTATTGCGGTAAAATTGGTTAAGTTTATTTGTGACTGTTCAGATGGTTTGGAAGTTGCAATGACAACTTTCCTGTAACGCTTGTGAAGTTTTTATGCAATGTTGTAGTGCACAAGAATCTAAAGAAGTAAAGATCAGAGTGAATGTAAGGAAATGTTGTCAGTTTCATTCTGTGGATTAACATCTGAATGAGCATAGCTCTATAACTTGTATGCAATATTCATTTTACTGTAATACAAGAGATCTCTACTTTGGTGTGTGGGTTTTTCTCTCATAAGGGTTTTCCCATGTAAATCCTATGTTAATGTTCTATTATATATTCATGTTTTTAATATGTGTATCTTAAATGAACTGTAATTGCAAATATTTAAATGGTTTATTTGCTTCTCTCTCCTAGAGATTAGCATTAGGAAGGCATATTTCACACTTTGCTTTCCTTTCACTCCTAGGAAGCCCTAGTGCTTCAACTTTGTGAGCATCACCTAAATTCAATGAGTGCTAAGTGGAACATTTTCTATCATGAGATATGGGTTCTTGTGAATCACTACTCATGAAACATGGGTCAATGAGTTTAACTCGTAAAACTACATGGTTGAATCATAATTTGACACGCTATGGAAAATACCTCCTACTTATCAATTAATGAACTAAAGCGGCTCTATAATGAATGGTTCGTAAGGCACAACACTTGCTGAAGGTTTTGCATATGAGTTTGCAAGCTAAGTGGGCTTAACCTTGGAGAAAACTCTAAGGTTAAGCGTGCTTGATCTGGAATAGTACTGGGATGGGTGACCTCCTGGGAAATCCTAGTGCTTCACCTCTATGAGCATCACCTAGATGCAATGAGTGCTAAGTGGACCATTCACTATCATGAGAGATGGGTGTTTTTTATGAAATGTGGGATGGATGCTATCATATGACTTAGGACATAGAGCATACCCACTTTCCACCTACTACATTCAAGGGTAACCCTAGAGATCCTAATGAAAAGGAGAAAGAGATCTTGTAATAGGTATGTCCTAGGGGCTGAATGTAAATTAATGAGGGGTTCACCACCAAGTTTAGAATTGGAAAAGACAATGAAATGCAAAACCCTAATTGAATGTAATGCACTACAAAATGACCTAAAAATGCAAGTGAAACAAAACAAAAAGCTACAGAAAGGAAGATGCGCACTTGGGAAATTGGAAATAACTGGAAGGAGCTCTGAAGCACTAGAAATTCTGCTTTTAATGTTAGTTGGGACTCATTTTCCAAGCTGGGAGAATTAGTCTAGTTTTTGGAAAATTGTGCGGGAACATGAATCTGCCAAAAGGGTATTCGAATATGCAAAAATCTAAATTTTGACTAGAACTAATGCTCTTTCTCTAGAAGTGGCGAATTAGTCTAGTTAGGATTTTTATGAAGCTTCAAAGTCTGGTCCTACTCTCCTCTGTCTGCTATGTCCTTCCTAATTGATTTCTAGATTTGAAACCCTAATTTACAACCTGTAGGCCTTCTCCAAGGTTCTCCAAGGCTTGGTGACAACTTTGACAACTTTGAATGATTTGCAACTTTTCTCCAATCTTTCTCCTTAGGGAATCTACCACATAGACTTGCAAATGACACACAAAGGAGAGGGGAAAATGTTGCTGGGTTAGTGAATAGGGGTTTTCCTGGTCAAACCCCTTGTTGGGAATTAAACCATGAAATAGAATGTAATATGAATGGAGAATGATGAATGAAAAAAATGAGATGTTGCAACTCACCAAACCCTAGCAATAAGAGACTACAAACATGCATACAATGGCTCCAATGGAGGTAAACCTTGATTCTTACTTGAATGTTGTAGATCTTGAATGAAATTCTTGCTTGAATCACAAAATCCTACACCACAATTGTTAGATCTAAAACAACATGATGCATGAAATCCTTGACATGATGATTGATGCTTGAATGTTGCTCTAAAATTCTTGATAATATTCTCTTAAAGACACTCGAATGCTCTTGTGATCTCAAACTTTCTATAGGAATGCTCATTCAACTTGCTAGGTGTAAAATGAATTAAATAAACTTGTATTTATAGTCAATTATTTGAGAATTCTTGAAATTACAACACTACAAGCTAATATCAGATCTAGGAGGATAAAATCCCCAAAAAAATGAATTAGTTTTGATTTTGGACCACAGAGGACTCATTCACCCGAGGTGGTGAATGAGTCCCACCAGGCCTAAATTTTGGGACCAATTTTGAAAATGCCTAGAAATGTGTGAAACCAATTTCGGGACCAAAAGATCTAGGTGGGACCCATTCGCCCAAGGTGGCGAATGAGTCCTAGATCACTAAATCCAAGCCATTTAAACTTGAAATACCTAAATTATGGTTGGCTAATGATTGGTGTTAGGATTATCCTTGAAAAGATGCAATAAATGAGGCTTGTGAATGCAAAATAGGGCCAATTAAAGCATAAAGAAGCCCAATTATTAATGAAAAGCCTAGAAAAGTGTGAAATTATGTTACAACACTTTAAATAGGACAAGATTAAGGTTTATTTTGATTAAAAAGAGGTTTATAAGGTTTAGTTTATTAATAAAACCTTAGAAAAGTGAGAAAGTGAGTTGCAACACTTCATAACACTTATGCAAGGTACCATTTATGTTCATTAATTCACAAGGGTCCAAGACCTAATGTGAATGTGTTAAACACATTACGACACTAAATAAAGGCAATATTAAGCCTAGTTCACAAGGAGGGCCCAAACAAGTAGGGGAAGGGATATTTTTTTCGTTACCACATTTAGCCCCTACTTTAGTGAGAGGATGAACTTGCTTCAAACTCACACTAAAGTAGAAACACACACATCAAGAGGGGTCCAAGCATACCACTGTGGATGAAAAAGGATGAAAAAGATCATAGGAGGTGGCCAAGCCCCTAGGATCAAGATCCCATGACAAACCAACATGGGCACAACACTCATTAGTACTATGTACAAGAGTTCTATGCTATCGACAATGTGAAACTTTTGTATCCTTAGGATATAGTATTAGTCTGTATTTTATTGGTGGTAATGTTATTAGTGCTTTGTTTAGAAGCAATTATAGCTTCCTTTCACTTTCAGGTGGCATACAAGGGAACTTTAGTTTCTAGCTTGTAGGGCCTCTTGCGCTTGCTAGATTCACCAACTTTTCTAGATGGGATTAGGGCAAGAGGTCCTGAGATGATCTTGTCTTTATTATCCTTATCCTTAGGAGGTATGTGTTTCTCTTTAGGAAGGAGGACATTCATATCAGGGGAAGGATCTAAGACAACTATACCATCTCTATGAAACCTTAGGTATTCTTTAGGAGGACTTGTGTTGAGAGGAGGATCTTGATACCCTAATCCCTTTAAGTTTTCATCAGTTGGTATTTTCTCTAGGAGTTGATGGATCTCATGTTCACTTGTTGTATCACATCCTTGTTTACTCAAGATTTTAAATCCTTTTCCATATGTCTCCTCAAGGTTAATTGATGTGTTGGTTACTTTGTTAACAAAGAATGGTTGGATGTTTACAAGACTAAAGGAACTAGGTTCACCTATTGTAGGGAACTTAGGTTCAACTTTTGTCTCAGGATGTAAATAACCAAACATCTCAAGAGGTGGTATCGTAGGGGGGTTTGGTTGTTTCATAGATGGATAAAAGGATGCATTAGCTTCAAGGTTGTTAAGACAATCATTTAGGAACTTATTCATGTTGTCATCATCTTCTCCAATGATGTCAACATCGCGAGGAGGACATGCATTAGGAGTTGAAGGGGCATGAGTTAGTTTAATTTTACTAAGATCATCTCTAAAAGCATAACTTGACACATCCACAAGGACTTTAAGGACATCCAAAGCTTGCTAAATCACATATCCATGATGCAGATTTCAGATTCGAAACTATGCAACAATGTGGAATAAAATGATCTAGATGCAATTTTGAATTTAAGCAATGCACTAGATGAATGAATTTAAATTAGATGCAATGAACAAAAGATCTGTAAACTGAAACATAAAGAAAATAGCAATAAATAGAAACTAAAAAAATGAAATTTAAATGCCAGAAAATGTAGTGCAAAATCTGCACAGGGACTAATTTTCCCAAGGTGGTGAATGAGTCCCGATGAGAATCTTATTTCAAAATTTTTAGAAAATTTCAGTTTAGTTTTATGCTTTTTATGTTTTATGATCTATATGTTGATTGAAAATGCAAATTTTGTGTGATTTTTAGTTAAATGGGATGCACAAATTCAAGCTATATGAGCTTTCACTAATGCAAAATTGAAAACCCTAGAATTCAAATTAACCATTGCAATGTTAATGCAAGCAAGGTCTAGAATAATAACGCACTCTAAATCAGAATTTTGATGTTCTAAACATAGGTTCACCTAAATGTGGAATATGAAATGTGGGATGGATGCTATCATATGACTTAGGACATAGAGAATACCCACTTTCCACCTACTACATTCAAGGGTAACCCTAGAGATCCCAATGCAAAGGAGAAAGAGATCTTACAATAGGGCTATCCTAGGGGATGAATATAAAATAATGAGGGGTTGACCACAAAGTTTAGACTTGGAAAAGACAATGAAATGCAAAACCCTAATTGAATGTAATACACTACAAAATGACCTAGAAATGTAAGTGAAACAAAACATAAAGCTACATAAAGGAAGATGTGCATCTAGGAAACATGAAATTACTAGAATGAGCTCTAAAGCACTAGAAATTCTACTTTTAATGTTGAGTGGAACTCATTCGCCAAGCTGGGCAAATTAGTCTAGTTTTTGGAAAATTGTGCGGGAACAAGAATTTGCCAAAAGGGTATTTGAATCTATAAAAAACCGAATTTTGATTGGAACTAGGACTCATTCACCAGAAGTGGCGAATTAGTCCAGTTAGGATTTTTCGAAGCTTAAAAGTCTGGTCCCTCTCTCCTTTGTCTGCTTTGTCCTTCCTGATTGATTTTTAGATCCAAAACCCTGATTTGCAACCTTTAGGTCTTCTTCAAGGTTCTCCAAGGCTTGATGACAACTTTGGAAACTTTGAATGATTTGTAACTTTTCTCCAATATTTATCCTTAGGAAATTTGTAACCTAGAACTGCAAGTCACACACAAAGGAGATGGAAAAATGTTGTTCGGTTAGTGAATAGGGGTTTTCCTTGGTCAAACCCCTTGTTGGTAATTAAACCTTGAAATAGAAAGGAATATGAATGGAGAATGATGAATGAACAAAATGAGATGTTGCAACTCACCAAACCCTAGCAATGATAAGAGACTACAAAAATGCATGCAGTGGCTCTAATGGATGTAGAACTTGATTATTACTTGAATGTTGTAGATATTGAATGAAATGCTTGCTTGAATCACAAAATCCTACACCATTATCGTCAGCTCTAAAACAAAATGATGCATAAAATCCTTGACATGATGATTGATGCTTGAATGCTACTCTCAAATGCTTGATAATCTACTCTTGAAGACACTTGAATACTCTTGTGAACTCAAAATTTTTATAAGAATGCTCATTCAACTTGCTAGGTGTAAAATGAATGAAATAAAATTGTATTTATACTAAATTATGCAAGAATTTCTGAAATTGCAACACTATAAGCCGACATTAGATCTAGGAGGATAAAATACCACTAGAAATTTGAATTAATTTTGATTTTGGAGCACACGAGACTCATTCACCCAAGGTGGAAAATGAGTCCCACCATGCCTAAATTTTGGGACCAATTTTGAAAATGCCTAGAAATGTGTGAAACCAAGTTGAGGACCAAAAGATCTAGGTGGGAACCATTCACCCAAGATGGTGAATGAATCCCAGATCACTAAATCTAGGCCATTTAAACCTGAAACCCCTGAATTATGATTGTCTAATGATTGGTGTCGAGATTATCCTCCAAAAGATGTAGTAAATGAGGTTTGTGGATGCAAAATAGGGCCAATTAAAGCATAATGAAGCCCAATTATTAATGACAAGCCTAGAAAAGTGTGAAAGTGTGTTACAACACTTTACAACACTTTGAATAAGGTAAGATTAAGGTTTATTTTGATTAAAAAGAGGTTTATTAGGTTCAATTTATTAATAAAACCTTAGAAGAGTGTGAAAGTGAGTTACAACACTTCACAACACTTTAGCAAGGTACCATTTATGTTCATTAATTCACAAGGGTCCAAGACCTAATGTGAATGTGCTAAACACATTACAACACTAAATCAACGCAATATTAAGCCTAGTTCACAAGGAGGGCCCAAAAAAGTAAGAGAAAAGCAGAAGGGATACTTTTTCCATTACCATAATGGGTTCTTGTGAACCACTACTCATGAAACATGGGTCAATGAGCTTGACTAGTAAAACTACATGGTTGCATCCTAATAACAATATAATAATATGACATGTTGTGGAAAATACCTCCTAATTATCAATTGATGAGCTAAAGGGGTTCTATAATGAATGGTTCATTAGGTACAACACTTGCTAAAGGTTTTGCAAATGAAGTTGCAAGCTAAGTGGGCTTAACCTTGGAGAAAACTATGAGGTTAAGTGTGCTTGAGATAGAGTAGTATTGGGATGGGTGACTACTTAGGAAGGCCTAGTGCTTGACCTATGTGAGCATCACCTAGATGCAATGAGTGCTATGTGGACCATTCATTATCATGAGAGATGGGTTCTTGTGAACCACTACTCATGAAATATGGGTCAATCAGTTTGACTCTTAAAACTAGATGGTTGAATACTAGTAGCAATATTATAATTTGAAACACTATGGAAAGTACCTCATACTTATGAATTGATGAGATAATGAGAATATATAATGAATAATTCATAAGGAACAACACTTGCTGAAGGTATTGCAAATGGGGTTGCAAGTTAAATGGGATTAACCTTGGAGAAAAATTTGAGGTTAAGCGTTCTTGAGCTGGAGTAGTACTGGGATGGGTGACCTCCCAGGAAGGCCCAATGCTTCACCTTTATGAGAATCACCTAGATACAAAATGGGTGCTAAGTGGACCATTCACTATCATGGGAAATGGGTTCTTGTGAACCACTACTCATGAAACATGAGTCGATGAGTTTGACTCGTAAAACTACATGGTTGAATCCTGATACTAATATAATAATTTGACACATTGTGGAAAACACCTCCTACTTATGAATTGATGAGATAAATGGGATTTATAATAAATGGTTCATAAGGCACAACACTTTCTGAAGGTTTTATAAATGGGGTTGCAAGATAAGTGGGCTTGACCTTGTAAAAAACTTTGAGTTTAATCGTGCTTGAGCTGGAGTAGTATTAAGATGGGTGACCTCCCAAGAAGGCCCATTGCTTTACCTCTGTGAGTGTAACCTAGATGCAATGAGTGCTAAGTGGAACATTCACTATCATGAGAAATGGGTTCTTGTGAACCACCACTCATGAAACATGGGTCAATGAGTTTGACTCATAAAACTACACTGTTGAATCTTGATAGCTATATCACAATTTGACATGTTGTGGAAAATACCTCCTACTTATCAATTGATGATATAAAGGGGATCTATAAGGAATGGTTCATAAGGCAGAACATTTTCTAAAGGTTTTTCAAATGGGGTTGCAAGCGAAGTGGGCTTAACCTTGGAGAAAACTTCGAGGTTAAGCGTGCTTGAGATGGAGTAGTACTAGGATGGGTGACCTCCCGAGAAGGCCCAGTGCTTGACCTCTGTGAGCATTACCTAGTGTGATAGGTCGAATGTGAGCGTTAGAAAATAAGCAACAAGCTAAAGAGTGCAAATAAACACCAAAACAACCTACACCTCAAGATTAGCCTAAGTTGGAAACAACACAAGATGAAAGCAACAAAATGGAACTCTATACCTTGCGTCGAATCGATCCTTTGGTTGGCCCTTCGATATTTGATGTGTATGCTCCTTGGATGGCACAAGATGCAAGCTAAATGATGTTGTGAGGATGAGTACAAGTGGATAAACACATGAAAATGGCTAAGTATAAGATGAGAAACAAAATTGCAAGAGTTTGGCTAGCAAAATGATCTCCCCAAAATGAGAGAAAAGAGGGGGTATTTATAGAAATTTTGAGAATTCTTATAGAAAATGGATGGCCAAGATTGAGCCACCAAATATCAAGATGTAGGGCTAAGGTGAGTTGAGAACTCACAAGCCCCCACATCTTGACATGTGGCATGTGATATAGCCCTAAAAGGTGAATTGGACATGAGGTGGAAGGAGAAGTACATGACATGGAGAGGGGTACAAAGTACCTTGGGATTGGACAAGATCTCCTCATAAAGGAGGTCCTTGTCCCCATGTGGGTGAGAGGACATGTGAGGAATTAAAAATTCCTCAAATAGTCTCATGGGGAGATGGGAAAGAATAAAGAATAAGTGAAGGACATGTGGGGAGAAGTGAAGGAATTAAAAATTCTTTTTGGGTGCCTTGGGGGATTAAATGTGAATTAAAAATTCACATAGGGAAGGGAGATGCCTTGTCAAAAAAAAAGGCATTTAATAAGGTTGACTCAATTAAGTGATTAGGATTGTGCAAGTACTTGATTAGACTGATTAATGAAGATTAGAAGAGAGTTAGATTCCACATGTGACTTGATGTGACAAGTCAAAGATCACATGGGGAAGAGTAATGAAGGATTAGAGGAGGGTTAGGTGGCTAAGAGATATTAGAGGCCAACTTGCAAAAGTTGGAGGATGTGACACATCCTAATCAAGGATTAGGCATGTGCACATCCTAATGATGAGATTAGAAGAAGGATTAAGATAAGATAAAAATGATGGAGGATGTGACATAAAGGGAATTAAATAAATGGAATATTTATTTAATTCAGTTGATGGAAGGAGGATTAAAGAGATAAGGTATTATTGATTAAATACCTTAGGGATTTGGCAGAATTAAAGATATTAATTAAATAATAGTAGTATTACTTAATTAAAGAAAATAAGACGAAAGGGGATGAATTTGGATAAATTAAGTGTCCAAATTTAGATGTCTACACCTAGATGCAATGAGTGATAAGTTGACCATTCAATAACATGAGAGATTGGTTCTTGTGAACCACTACTCATGAAACATGGATCAATGAGTTTGAATTGTAAAACTACACAATTGAATCCTGATAGCAATATCATAATTTGACACATTGTGGAAAATACCTCCTACTTATCAAATAATTGGATTCTACATATGTTTCCCTATTAGCACTTAGATTTACAAGATTGGTTTTAGTATCTAGGCTTTCACTTGAAATGAAATGTTTACGGTAAAAATGATCAGTTATGGCTGATTGACAAAGAATAAAATCATATCAACTTGTGTTGTAATAGATGGCTATCGATTGGGAGAGGACTTACACTGATTAAATTTATTTTGGAAGCTATAACTATTTTTTGGTTTACTATAGCTCAAATTCTCAAGTGTGTTGTCTAGAAAATAAGGAAAAAATGCTTCACTTATCCCTTGGAAAGGGAAAAAGGACAAATATGGTATTCCACTTAGAAATTGGATGTCCATATCTAAGTCAAAAGATTAGGGGGGTTGGGGATTAATTTTTTTTTTGGAGTTTCTCTCGATGTTGAGAGTGTTTGGAGACCTATTTCAACACATGGATTTTGGTATAAAATGTTATGTACCTAGGGATGTGACATTATAATTTATTTATATGGATGGAGATGCTGACATGTGGTACACAACCTTCGAGTTAGTTATATTAAGTCATGTGAATAACTTGTAATTATTTATATTAGTAGTTGAGTAGTCCTCCAATTAGAATTACCCTTCCATTATATTATTAGGAGGTATATATAAAGCAGGTTATTATTGTAAGGAAGCTAAGGTAGTAGAAAAAATTCCTTAACTAATCTTGAGAGGAGAATAATGCAAAAAATTTACAGATCTTTAACAGTTACAAAAACTTAAATAGAAATAAACACAAATATCATGTATACCACAACACAATGATTTAGGTGGGGAAAACCCTTTCACAAGAAAAACCCCACTCCAAAAGCTACTCAATATATTATTTAGAAATCACAAAGATTACAATATACTTGCATAAAAATCTTCTCACAAGAGTATCACCACTCATAGATCCAAAGGTAACACAATCACTATCAGACTTTCAAAATACATTGCAATACACGGCTGTAATACATCACCCTCATAAAATAGGGTTGCCTTCTAGGGAAAGTCAAGACAATAAAATATCAGCCACCAAAGATGAGACATAATGATGAATGGTCCAGATCTACAACATCGCTCGAGTTCCTCCCTCTTGATGATTTTTGTTTCTTCCTCCTTCCAAAGGTAGTAGGGGGTGCTACTGGAGGTACATTCTTTCTTTTTTAAGTCTCTTTGTTGGGTCTAGAGGGTGTTGTTACATTTTCTGATATTGAAGCATTGGGATCCACCTTCTTTTATTTAACAACAGCTGTGGAAGTAGGTTTTGGAAATGTAGATGTGGGGGTGGAAGTTTTTCTTCTTGATGTTTGTGATCTAGAGGACTCACCAATTGCTTTAGCATCCCTTTTTGCAATAATTTCAATTAAATTTTCTACTTCACCTGAAAGTCCATGCAACCCAAAGTATTGTTCTCCCTTTTGTTTACTCTTTTGGTTTTCCCAGGTGTTGATGTTTCCAAGTGCACCTTAGTTGAATTTTGTTCATAGGTGCCATGACTTGGCAAAGAGAGGTCCTTAGGACTCTTCAACAATAGTTCAAAGTATCCCTCAACATCATGTTCAAAAATATCATAACCAAGAGGCTCAATCCATATTGTCTTGGGATCAATAGCCTCTATGATGCATTCATCAATGGATACAAGGAAGGTTATTTCTTGTGCATACTTGTCTAATAGACTCATGGGAATCCTTTCTCTGTCATGCATGTTGTTTTGGAATACTGCAAAGAATGTAACCATTGAATTATCTTGAGCCTTGTAATCACCTATGTTCTATAAATAGTAAAAAAATTGATGTCCCACTGGTCTTCTCTTGTCCCATACAATGTCTCTTCTTCCAAGTATCTCCCTCAAGAAGTGAAACAATAAACACACAATTAGGGTCCCAAATTTAAAAGCATACTTATTTTCCTTGGGTTTCTTTAGATTTTCCAAAATTTGTTTCTAGAGCAACTCACATAGGTCATAGTCCTTTCCATTCACTACCATATCATGGGTAACATAGAATGTAGCTATAGATACTAGGTTCTCCCTATTGGTAAAGTAAAATTTGTGACCTATCATGATCGATGCATACTTTACAACAATATTACTAACAGGTTTAGCTGTTAATGCTCTTCTATTAAATGTGACACCAGTTAGTTGCATAACCACTTCTTCCTTTGTAGACTTTAGTATCGGTATGGGTCCAGTATCATACAACCCTATCATTGCCTTGATCACCTCCTTAGAAATTAGTCCGGGCATGGTTTTCTACATAAAATTTTCATGCATTCTGCTTAGGGCTATCCTCACATATTTTGCATCCAAATCACTACTAAAGTTAGGAAACCAATTCTAAATATCTAGCTTCTTTTGCACTAGATTTACATATTCTGGTTTTACCCAAAATTCATCTCCAATTAGCTCATTAGACCATTGAGTTTTAAGTACTTGATGATCATACTCATCCAATTTTCCATGTATATAGATTCTTGTGTCCTCAATGGGAAAAGACCTAATTGGAATCTTTGAAAGTGCACCATCAGGGTCATTGTCAAAAACTTTCCATGAATATCTCTTAAACTTTAGTCTAAGTCTCTCCATGATATTAAACATGGTTGGTGTAGTTGTTATAACCTCAATTCTATCTCAAATTCTTATAGAATCACTTATAATTCAAATCCACAAAGATAGATAGTTGTAAATACCTTTTATGTGCATGACGGGATCTAAGATTTGAACCAATTTGCTTCAAATCACCTTCAATTCCCCTTCATTTTTTTCTATTTTCTTTCAAATATACAAAAGTGATTAAAGTGACTTAGAATTTCACTTTATACCTTACCGATCTTCCCTAACCTTCACATTTATTGCTTCAAGTTCCAAAAAGTTGTTAAACACTTCAATGATACATTGTAAACCTTAAAATTCTCAACATTTCTTCACATCTGCATATTTTCTACCAGAATCTTTTCTAGAAGCTTAAGAATGCCAATTTATATCACATATCTTTGTGTCACTGCTTGACACCTCATATTTCTAGGGGTTGTTAGATGTCTCTATTAATGCTCCCCTTAAGCCCGCATCTGGGTTTAGTTTTTAGGAGAATTATTTGCACCAAATGGAGGTATAGATGCATTTGATTCATCCTTATTCTTAGGTTCCTCTTTTTTTCTCCAAATATTCTCCATTTCCTTCATTACATTAGTAGGATCAGCTTTCTTCACAGGTTCATTCTTCTTTTCTGGATAAGTCTACCTTCCATTGTTGCTTATGCAAAATCTTTAAATGTGTCCAGGTTTGTTGCAATTGTAGCATACACCATTTTTCTGACCAAAATGACTTCCATTCATTCTTGATTTGCATTTCTTAGCCTTATGTCCAAATACATTGCACTGCTTAGCCTTATGTCCAAATACATTCTTCATCTGACTTCTAAACTCATTAGCTCTATGTCCAAATTTCTTGCATGCAAAACATTGTACAAAAAAGGATCCAAAATTTTGATTCATTCTACTTCTACATTCTATAGCCTTATGCCCAAATTTAGAGCATGAAAAAAAAATACCATTAAAAGATGGCTACCTTTGAGCATTTGGTTTTTTGATAGGAGGTCTTCTAGTACTGCTCCTTTGATTTTTGAATTGTCTACCATTTCCTTGAGTCTAATTTTTGTTGCAAGTATGAAGGAATTATGATGAAGGTGTTGTCATTGATGTCAACTGGTCAACTGGTTCTCAACTAGTTGTTGTTTTCATTGTTGTCTTGGATACAGGTTATTGGTTGTATATGTCGAGGATATTGAGAATATTGTAATGAAGAAAGGTTGCAGGTGTTCAGTTGTTGCTCTAGGTTTTGCTACTATGTTTGTGTGGTTCAGATATGTTTATCATGGTTGTTAGAAGCTACTATATCTAGGATTTTGGCTTTTGGATTGTTATACTGTGTGAGTTATGTTCACCAGTTGTGAACTATGTTTTTCAAGGTATCTAGTTGAGGTCTAAGAGAAATGTAGTTGCTCCATATTTCTTGTTTGAGTCTTATGACTTGTGGTTTTGGAGTTAGGGTGATATGATCGTGTTGGAGATAATTTTGTTTATTTGGAAGTATTAGATCATGCTAAGGTTGTGTGTACTTAATTGATTTATGTGTTCAACACTGGTTTGGATGACCTTGTGTTTGAAACTACTTTTGAAGCTTATGGAATCATGTTGAAGCATGTGATTGGGTCACCCTCATTCTAATTCCATTTTAAAATATTAAGGCACCAACCTAATTTGAATTTGTAAATGCAAATGGTGTATGGACAACTTTTGTATATATTTCAAAGTTGAAGATGGTATAAATACATGATGAGATATTTGTGAAAAGTGAACTACAAAGTAATAGAGAAATATAGATGTGGGATAGATGTGAATCAATGTGTAAGTAATGCACGAGTTGTTGAAGATCACCACAAAGCATAATTTTTGAGTTTCCAGAAGTAGTGAGCTGAAGGTGTACTCTATCATTTAAGCATGTCTGCAAGAGTTTGAGAAAATTGTGGTGGAAATATTTGTTGCATTGAGATTGTCTTCTCTCTATAACATATCTCTTCTATTTTCTTTGTATTTGTGTGGTAGTGATCCCTATGGGTGGTTAACCCTTGTTTGGATAGTGAGTCCTAATCTAGATAGTGAGTCCTATTTTCGGAGTGAGCCTTATTTGGAAATGAGCCTTTGTAATCGGTTTTGATATTCTCTATGTTGTGAGCTAATCCTCACCTAGTTTTTCCCTTATTGTGTTTTCCATGTAAATATGGTGTTATTGTGTATGTGTGATGTTTTTTAGTTTCTACCTTTGTACTTAATGATAACTAGATTAAAAAACTAAAGGATTTGTGATTGATTTAATTTCTTGTGAAATTTTTTAAAGGTTAAAGTTTGATACAACTAATTCACCCCCCTCTTAGTTTTCTTTTTCAACAATTGGTATCAAATCTTGGTTCCATGGAGAAGAGATTAACCACTTAAGGAAGGTCTGGGATGGTGAGCAATATCACTTTTGAATGTCCTAGGTTCGATGGAACAAATTATGCTATCTAGAAAATACATATGGAAGGATATCTAGAGTATTGTGGATATGATGTTGAAACTTCATATAAAATTGTCTATACTCCTCCAGATATAATGGTTTGAGTACAACTAAAGAAATCAAGGTGCATGAAGAAAACAAAAAGACAAAGTTAATTCTAAAGAATATTCTTTCACATTTCGAGTTGATTAAATTCCAAAATATGAATACTAGTAAAGAGGTTTGGGATGCTTTAGAAAAGATGCATGAAGAAGATGAAAAGGTAAAAGAAGCAAAGTTGCAGAATTTAGAGGCATAGTTTGAGGTGCTGCATATTTCTGAAGATGAGAACATTAAATCTAATGTACTGAGAATAGATGATTTGGTAGCTGAAATGAGAGGACTTGGAGCTACAATAGATGAACCTAGGATTGTGAAGAAGATTCTTAAAACTCTTCCTGATGCATACATTGAAAAGGTATTTGCTAGTGAAGAATATGTGGACTACAAGACTTGAACTAAAGATTAGTTATTGGTTACTCTAACATCTTATGAGATGAGAAAACCAAATTTGAGAAATGGATCCAAATTAGAAATTACTTTCAAGGCTACAAGATCTGAAGATCCAGATGAGGAGAATCTTGATGAAGTAGAAGCAAACTTTGTGAGAAGGATGAGGAAAGGCTCTAAAAAGTATGAAGGTAATTTACCCTTTAAATGCTTTAGTTGTGGAGGAATATGTCACTATGCTTCAAGATGTATGGAAAGAGCTAAGAGGAACAAACAAAGATTTGAGAAAGAAAATAAACACAAAAATATCAAAAGAGCATATTATGTGAATGGGAATGCTAGTATTTATGATGATGAGTCTGATTATGGATATTTTGATAACAATGAATGCTTGTTCTTGGCTATAAAAGATGAACCTAATTCTACTAAATTTGAAAGACAGGTAAAGGAATGTCCTACGGAGAAGGAGAAAGAGAAAGAGGAAGATAATGTAATCTCTTCCCTACATGCTAAACAAGAAAAGAGCTATTGGGTTGTTAACAGTGGCTATTCACATCACATGACTGGTGATAAGAGTAAGTTTGTTAAATTAGAAAAACATGATGGAGGCTTAGTGATGTTTGGAGATGATACTAGTGCTAAAATTTGAGGAATAGGTTTAGTAAGTTTTGATGGCAAGCATAATATTGATGATATCTACTATGTTAAGGGTTTAAGGAATAATCTCTTGAGTGTTGGACATATGTGTAGTAAAGGATATAATCTTGTATTTGAAGATGAGAGACGTGAAATCAAGAAAGGATCTGTAACAATGATTGTTGTAGGAAAGAAGTCTGAAGGAAATATAAATCAGCTTAAGGGTGTTAATGGACGTTGCTTTATGACTCATATTAATGACAGTTGGTTATGGCATCAGAGGATGTGTCACATGAGTTTTGATAACTTGGAAAGGATCAATGCAGTGCAAGCAGTAAGAGATTTACCAAGGATTACAAAGCCTATTAATGCTATTTGCAGGAATTGTCAGTTTGGAAAGCAAGTAAGAAACAACTTCAAATCAAAGGAACAATCTACTACTAGACTATTGGATTTGATTCATACATATCTCTATGGTCCTACAAGAGTGAGAAGTCTACAAGGTGAAAGGTACTTTATGCTTTTGATTGATGATTACTCTAGGTATACATGGGTTACATTTCTTAGAGAGAAATTTGATGCATTAGATAGATTCAAGACATTCAAAGCTACAGTAGAGAATGAAGTAAATTTAAGAATAAAATACTTGAGGTCTGACAGAGGTGGTGAATTCACCTCCCACGAGTTTAATATGTTTTATGATATTCATGGAATAAAAAGACAGTTATCTACCCCCAAACTCCTCAACAAAATGGAGTTGTTGAAAGAAAGAACATAACAATTCAAGAAGCTGCTAGATCGATGATTACGGAAGCTGGTTTATCAAAATTTTATAGGAGAGAATCTATTCACACTACTGTCTATGTGTTCAATCGAGTTCAAGCAAGAGCTAACAGTACTAAGACCCCCTATGAGCTATGGTGTGGAAGAAGTCCTACTATTAAGTATTTCAAGGTATTTGGAAGCAAATGCTATATCAAACGTGATGAAGAAAATTTAGCAAAGTTTGATGCTAGAAGTGATGAAGGAATTTTCCTTGGATATTATACTAAGAGCAAAGCTTACACATGTTTCAATAAAAGAAAAAAATATTGTAGAAAGCACAAATGTCAAGGTTGATGAAGCAATGAAGAATTCAACTGAAGTTGATGGATATGTATCTGATGAACCTGATTGTGTAAGAATTGAAGAAGTAGTGGAAGAACATGAGAAGAAAAATGAAGAAGAAGAAGCTTTGGTGGTTTCCCCTAAGACACCTAGATATGTGTAGAAAAATCATTTAGATGATCAAATCATTGGAGACAAAAGGAAAGGAGTATTGACAAGAAGTAGAGTTGTTGCTGGTGAGATAAATCTTTGTTTACTTTATGAGATTGAGCCAAAGACCGTAAGTGAAGCATGTAAAGATGAGTATTGGATGGAAGCTATGAAAGAGGAACTTATGTAGATTGAGAAGAATCAAAATTGGGAATTGGTCCCTAGACCGACTAAAAAAAATATAATTGGATCAAAA
This sequence comes from Sequoia sempervirens, assembly GCA_007258455.2. Classification (NCBI taxonomy): domain Eukaryota; kingdom Viridiplantae; phylum Streptophyta; class Pinopsida; order Cupressales; family Cupressaceae; genus Sequoia; species Sequoia sempervirens. The sequence goes on from VDFB02271358.1 coordinate 571,638,832, forward strand.
TGGGTATTCAGAAATAAGTTGAATGAGAACAAAGAAGTGAGCCTTTGTAATCAATTTTGATATTCTCTCACCATGGTTTATCCCTTATTGGGTTTTCCACGTAAATCTGGTGTTATTGTGTATGTGCACAATATTCTTTAGTTTCTTCCTTTGCAATTAATGATTAATCAAATCAGTAGACTAAAGTCCATTTGTGTTTGATTTAATTTTCAGTGAAAAGTTGTAAAGGTTAAAGTTTGTTACAACTGATTCACCCCCCGTCTTAGTTGTCTTGTTTTTTGAGCCTTCTCTAGCAGTGAGCCTTTGTAATCAATTTTGATATTCTCTCACCATGGTTTATCCCTTATTGGGTTTTCCACGTAAATCTAGTGTTATTGTGTATGTGCACGATATTCTTTAGTTTCTTCCTTTTCAATTAATGATTAATCAAATCAGTAGACTAAAGTCCATTTGTGTTTGATTTAATTTTCAGTGAAAAGTTGTAAAGGTTAAAGTTTGTTACAACTGATTCACCCCCCGTCTTAGTTGTCTTGTTCAACACTTTTGACTGCCAACCTTGTTAGGGATCTGATTTTCCTTTGAGCTTTGTCCTTCTTCAAAGCCAAAACAACCTTTATCCTTAGATGGATTCTATCTTGCAATTAGTTTGAATCAAGCATTGTAGTACTTTTTTTGAATTTGTCCCCATGAGCTGTTTCTTTCTCCAAATTTTTTCTTAGGGTTACCACTTCTTGTTCAATTTTTGTGTATTCATTAGTCTTGCTTTGTATAGTTGCATTCAAATAATCCTCAATTCTCTTCTTTTCTTCCACTTGCACTTTTAGTCTAGTGGTATCTTCATTTTCCTTCTTTAGTTATTCATTGAATTCTCTATGTCGTTCTCTGAAATTCTTAATTTTTTCTCTCAATTTTTTGATACATTAATTTTATTACCCTAGGATTTCCTTCAGAATTTTATTCTCACTTTCAACTCTTTCAATATATTCAAGAGCAACTTTAAGTTCTTCTTTGTCAAACATGTAATCATCTTCTTCATATTCAATTGTAGAAATTTCTTCGAGAGGAATAAGATACCTTTTATTAGCCATGTGTTCAAACTACAAGATTTTTCTCAACTTGTTATGCTTCTCAAAAGGAACTAGGGTTTGATACCAATTGTTGAACACCCATAATACTAAGGGGGGGGGGTGAATTAGTATGAACTATTAAACCATTTAGTCATAATCCATCCAATAATCAAAATATATCCAACTACTACTATGAATGAAAGCATGAAAGGAATCACAAGATCATATTACACATGAACACTAGGAATTTTACCTGGAAAACCCAAAAAGGGAAAAACCACAGGATTAGCTCACAATATATTATAACCAGTTATAAGATACTATAGGGGCTCATTGCCAGGACACACTGTCCTTACAAGGCTCACAACTAGAAGTCGATACAAAATAGAAATGGCTTCATAGCCAAAATGTGAACTGATACAAAGTGCGCCTTCCTTATGCTAAATTCAATTCCTTTGAAGCTCTGAATACAAAATACTGCTCTACTTAGCAGTCGCTCAACATTCATAGTATTTATGCCCTAATACTAATCTCACACATACAAATTTGCAAGTTCACACAATATCAGATCTCACACATATCACATTACATTATTATTACACTATGCAACTCAAAAATGTCCTACATATATATTGAATTACATCCACATACATCAATTAGGTCAGCCTAATTGGATGTAGCCCTATTTAATTCAAAATCACTTTGTCGGCTTCATACTTGCAACCAAAAATTCTTCACGCCCAAACCAACAATGCGACACTTAATTCTAGTTGGTATGGATCTAAAATAGATCCCCTTAACATCCACAATACATATTATTCTTCATAGCACATATATCAAGTATTAGGTTGGCCAAGAATTGGACCTAGTCACAAAATGAATTAACTGATCACACACCAACTGATGAGGTAAAAATAACCTCATCAACATAATGGCCTCAATATACAAATATAAACCTTCCAACCCAAATTACTCTACCAATTGATTACCTTTAGGAAGAATAATTGCTTTCCTTTTTATGAATAAGTGTACAAACTTTATTTCTTGGACTTGATCGAATTAAACTAATTTATGTTGATTTAATGGTTTAGTCTTGAGTATTCCGTAGGTCAATTCCACTTCCAACCATCACTCCAGTCAAAAGGGAAAATGAATACGGATCTTCATACTTTTGAAAATGAGTGAGCGGGCGTCAGAATTTCAGGACCACACGTTTTGGCCGCATTTTTATAATTCTGTTATCTTTCAGTTTCAAAAAATTTAATGGCTCATGTGAGCCTCTTCAATATTGTATATCACGGGCTTTAAATTCCTTCTGCTATTGGAAAAGACTCCATTGACTGGAAAATAGGATTTTGGTTAATCATTTTTCATATAAATATGTAACTGTTACACATGATGAATAACAAGAGAAGAAGATTATCATTATGTTGTAAAATTGTCTTTGAGTAAAAACTGCCATATGAATATGAGTTTTCCCGCCACTCTTTAAATTACTGTGTAATATGGATGCATCTATATAATGAGGTAACTAAAGGATCCTTCTAGTGCATGTGATCTGAAGTAGCTGTAGTCGCATCCGAGAGTTGGCCACTCAAGGGTTATAGATAGATAGATAGATAAGTATTTTGTTTCTCTTCTATATTTTCTTTTCTAAGTAGATAATAGTTGAATTTTCATTTCAATTTTCATGAGTCATTGTCATACTATTACTGTCAAACCTACAGGTTGTAACTGAGTCTGCAATTTCTGAGTTTTCGAAACACCTTTCTTTAGTAGATTCTGATTAATGATTTACAATTAGTAGTTGTCTTGTTATCTTTTGTGTTAGACAAATGTTTCCTAATTTCTTTACATTCTTTACTTCTTCAGCAATTTATGCATTCTTTAGATTAATCATTTCTATGCTTTCTAGTTTAATGGTGATGCTTTTCAGATTCCTAGTTTTTTGTTTTCTAATTTTTAAGTTATTTTCCCACTTTCTAGATAGATGAGTTATTGCATTCAAGATTAGAAATCCCTTAGCTTAGAACTTTTATTCAGTTGTGTTCATGATGTTTTCTATGTAGCAACAACTCAGATAGAATATGAAATCCTATCTCTCTTGAAAGGTAAATCTCTATCAGCAAGCTTCAAGAGATAACCCCAAGGTCTCCAATGTCAGGTCTTGACAATGCATAAACAACTCAGTGATAAATGTGAAAATGCTGGTAATCAAAAAGGGACCTTACTACAAGCAAATACTGAATCTCTAATTTATTAGATTTGGCAATATGATGATACTTCAACTCTAAATCTAACTCAAATGATAAAGAAATAACAAAAGATTATGGTTTCAGAGAGATTCCTAGATTTAACTACTCCTAAGATTAACAATGCAAATGATGAAATACTTGAAATGGACCAATCCCTCATAAACTAATTCCTGCTTGACCAAGATAAATCTGCAATCTTACAGAAACAGTGCAATCTTCTAAGGTATTAAATATTTTCAGATTGTGAACATTCATCCAAGACAACCCAATTGCAATTGAAATGAATAAATTTCCACAATTGAACTAAGCACAATGAATATAAAGGTCTAGGCTAACTTTACAGAGCAACTAACAATCAACTAGCTGCGAAAAGTATGGACCAAGGATTGCTGCAACACTTCAAGCATCAACCAATAAACACCATTGAATCAGATCTAACATACATCTAATAACCTTGAGCAATTTTAAATATAGAATCATAAGAACCATGCAAGATAAGTCAACACAAAAGAGATCACCAAAAAATCACAATGTCTTCAATTGTACTGGATCATAGAATTTCAACAACAATTCCAATGTTCTGTTACAACACTTGCTCAAAAATTAACTAACTTCTAACCTAATTCGCTCTTGTATCAAAATATCTATCTTTCTATCTGTGTTTTATATCCTATTCTATATTACAAATGAGGCAGAATTCCAAATTTATAGGAACCCCCAAAGCATGTCGGCCTAGCCAGGGTTTACAATCATAAAATAGCCACAAACAGGTCAGACCAATTAATGTTTACAATAATAAATGGCCATAAAATAGGTCGGCCCAAGGAGAATTCAAAATAAAACAAATTAGCATTAAATTCTTGAACTCAATCTAGGTCGGCCTGGGATCTCCAATGCAGTTGGGACCAAGGCATGGAAAATAATAGGGAGGCACAAAATTCGATGTAACCTTGCATTAACTACCTCCTTCCCTATCCTGAGTGCACCTCTCCAAGTTGGCCAAAGGGAAGTAACCAATACTTGGATTTATTTCATAGATTCAAACTTCATCCCCTGAGTGACAATGACCTCTTACCAATAAATCTTAATGTCTTGATACTAATTCACAACAACAACATAGGCAGCTACATCATCAAACTGGTGCTCAACAATTGGGTCTTCGTCGACTGAAAGCATACATTTTTCTGCCATTCCTTCTTGCCATGCGAGATTCAGCCTACACTCAGTAAAACCCAACATCAATATCCATTATAACATGAAGATCAAGATTAGTCCATCGCAAATAAAATATTTATCATTCAAAAAAATTTGAGCAAGGATCGAAATCAACCTAGAAACCTCATTAAGTCGCATTCTACACAGTTCGGGATTTCAAGCCTTCCGCGGAATCCAGGCCAGATAATAGGGAGGTTGGATGCATCAATCACTGATTCATGCTCTAGGTCTTGCTTGGAAGACCTCTAGGGTGTCTCACTCCACCACTTGCAACCTATAGGACCTCTTGCTTCTTAGGGTCCCCTGATTTCCCCTTGCCAACCCAACTATCAACATAGATCCTTCTACCAAGTCATGACTTGGTGCAACCTTGAAACACTTGCCTTAGCCCTTAATCCACCCTAAAGGCTAATAATCCTCCAAATTCTTAAATTTAGTTTTACAGGGGTGTGGAGGTGCTTCTAAAGTCATCAATCCATCCTACTAAGTGTATTAGGGGTCCACCTAGCTCCATCTACAAGTCGCTTTCACCAAACCTCACTATTAGGCCTAGGAGGCTACTAGCCCTATTAACCCTATTAGGTCTCCTTCTTCGAGAAAAAAGGTTTGTTTTCCAAGACATTCCAAAGAACACCCCAATCTTTTCTTGGGATTCCTGGTTCATATGCCCACCTCTCAAGGATTTTTGGGGTCTTGGGTCTCAGCTGTCCGTACAAAGCCCTAACCTGAAAATGAGCAAAACTAGGCCTTTTAAGCCCTTTCCTGGCTTCTCTGCAATATGTTAAGTCCTTCCCTCACTAGATGGATTGTTGGAGTTTCTTTCTCCTTACCATGTCTTGGCAAGACTCATACCTTCCTTCTCCAAAAGGTAATTTGTCAGGAAATTGACACCCCTGCAAATCAAGTGCTCTGCACTAAGGTCTTCCCTAGCCGGACACTTCCCTGGCTCGCCTAGGACAAGACTTCCATAGTAACTCCTGTGATTTCAAAGGCCCTAAACCCTACTATATGTACATCCATGGAGTCTAGTCACTGTTCCCAAAGGGCCGTACAATTTGTACGGTGGGAAAGTGAACTAACACTCCATACTAACAAACTGCCTGGTTCAGACCAGCAACAGTATGAAAACCAAAACTAATTACAAACAATACTTGAAACTGAATAAGGAAACTATATAATGCCACACAATGCTCGAAGAACAACTACTTTACATCCTACACAAATTACAATGCCATGATCAATCCATTAAAACATCACTTCAATGCAAAAACCAAAAAATTCACACTCAATCACAATTGCTTCCCTTGAATTCAAAAACAAAACTTCAAACAATATCAAATGATTCCAACCTCACTCCAATGCTGAGGCATCCCATAAATAGGTCACCAAAATCAGTTATCCTCTCCCTTGGGCTCTTCTTGGCCGCTTGTAGCTCCAATTGAGCAACATTTTCAGACATTTTGCAAGAATTCTAAAAGTCCAAAACCTCATTTTGAGGTAGAACCTTATGACACCTATTCTATGGTCAACTTGACCTTCATCTAATCAAAGCCCAAAAAAAATGCCACTAAGGCTTACATACAAATGAACTAAATTCGTTTGCTTAGTTGTCCTAGACAGACCTTCTAAACAACCTATGGCAACCCATGGGTGCTCCTGCACCATTCTCCCCCCTTTGCCCAAAGACTAAGGAATGTGGGGAGAGATCAGAGATAGATCAATGCCACACTTCTTGAAATGAGCTTCTTCCACCCATGTAGCTTCAGACTCTGGTTTGTCTTTCCACTGTATGAGATGTTCTATGTACACCTTGTGCCGAGTAGACTTCTTCAATCTGGATTCCAAGATCCTTTCTTCTTGCAGCTTGTGTTTAGGTGGTAAGACTACAGTACTCACATCCTCCAAGACATCTGTACTGGCCAGAGTCACATCAGTTACTGATCCTTTATACTTGATCAAGTCAGCCACATTAAACACTGGTAAAATACTTAAGTGTGCAGGAAGTTCCACCTTGTAAGCATTCTTTCCATACTTGGCTAACACCTTATATGGTCCCACTCTCTTCATCTGCAACTTAGTTGGTACTCCTTTTTGCTATCTATATTTGTTGAGATGGACCATGACATAGTCACCTACTGCAAATTGGATATCTTTTCTAGACATATCCACCTTAGCTTTCAACTTGTGAGTAGCCTCTGTGATTGTCTTCTTCACTTGCTCCTGAATCTCCTTCATGGTCTGAGTGAAATCCTTTGCATGGCCACTCCTATGCTCCATAGCTCCTAGATCTCTAAGCTCACACACACCTCTTGGGTGCAGACCATATACTATCTCAAAAGGACTCCTACCTGTGGTCCTATTCACACTGCCATTGTAGGCATATTCAGCTTGTGATATCACCAAGTCCCATGTCTATCCATACTCCTTGGTGAGGCATCTTAGAAGGTTACCTAACACTCTATTTATCACCTCAGTTTGTCCATCTGTCTGAGGATGGTAAGCTGATCCAAAAGATAAGCTAGTACCCAATCTGCTCCATAGAGTTTTCCAAAAATGACTCATAAATTTCACATCTCTGTTCGATACAATGCTCAATGGAAATCCATGGATCCTCACAATCTCTTTGAAGAAAAGATGAGCAATATAGCTAGCATCATGGGTGGTCTTGCATGGAACAAAGTGACTCATTTTACTAAACCTATCTACCACCACATAGACACTATCAAACCCTGTCTTAGTTTTAGGGAGTCCTACCACAAAGTCCATGCTAATGCATTCCCATGGTCTGTTGGGAAAAGGTAGAGGTTGATACAAACCTGCATTGCTAGCTACCCCCTTGGCTTTCATACAAACTACACACTGCTCCACATACCTTCTGACATCCCTTGGCAACTTGGGCCAATAATAGAACCTCTGCACTAATTCTAGTGTCTTGTTGATACCAAAATGACCACTGAGACTACCATTGTGCTTCTCCTAGATGAGATTCTCTCTCATTGAACCTTTGGGAACACACAACTGATTCCCCTTGAACAAAAGTCCACTCTGTAATGTATACTTTGAGAATTGACTGTGAAAGTGATTCTCAAAATCAGAACATACCTTATATTGGTCAGAGAAGTCTTCATCTTATCCATAGAGATCCTTGAAACTCTCTATCCCAATGCTTTTGAATTGAATCTCTTGCACTGTCAGCAACCTCCTACTTAGTGCATCTATCACCTTATTCAATTGTCCCTTCTTGTGTTTGATAGTAAAGGTGAAGGCTTGGAGGTACTCCATCCATTTCAAGTGTCTATTACTCAACTTTTCTTGTGTGTTGATGTAGCTAAGTGCCTGGTTATCAGTAAACACTACATACTCCTTAGGTAGGAGATAATGTCTCAACTTTGTAAGAGACTGCACTAGAGCATATAGTTCTAAGTCATAAGTAGAATACTTCTTTTTAGCTTCATTGAGCTTTTCACTAAAGAAAGCTATAGGTTTGCCTTCTTGGCTTAGTACTACTACTGCAATTCCACTGGCATCACATTCCACTATGAATAGCTTATCAAAACTAGGTAACAAAAGGATGGGTTGAGTTGCCACTTCTTGTTTCAACTTCTCAAAACCCTTCTCTACTTCAAGAGTCCATTTAAACTTATTCTTTAGGCAACCCTTGATAGTATCAAGCACTGGTGCACAAATGCCACTAAAGTTCCTTATAAACTTCCTATAAAACTGAGCTAACCCATGGACACTCCTTACCTCTATCTCAATGGTTGGTGTAGGCCAATTTAGGATAGCTTCCACCTTGCTTGGGTCCATCTTCAATGATCCTTGGGATACTACAAACCCCAAATACACAAGATCTTGTTTGAAGAACTCACACTTTTCTAGGTTGATGGCTAACCTCTCCTTCTGCAACCGTTTAAGAACCATCTCCACATGTTTCAAATGTTCCTATACTATCGTACTAAAGATGAGTATATCATCTAGATACACCACCACAAATATACCTGTGAAATCCTTAAGAACTTCATTCATGAGCCTCATGAATGTGCTAGGGGCATTTGAGAGGCCAAACGACATCACTCTCCACTCATACAACCCATCAGTTATCTTAAAAGTTGTCTTCCATTCATCCCCATCTTTGATTCTAATCTGGTGGTATCCACTCTTCAGATCCAACTTAGTGAATTATTATGCCCCTCCAAGATAGTCCATCAAATCCTCTATCCTAGGAATAGGAAACCTATATCTGATTGTAATCCTATTGATAGCCCTAGAATCAGTGCAAAGTATCCACTTACCACGTTTCTTGGTTGCTAAGACCATTGGTACTACACATGGACTGATGCTCTTCCTAATTAGTCCTTGGTCTAATAACTCCTGCACTTGCCTAGCCACTTCCAGGTTCTGATCTAGTGTGAGCTTATAAGCTGCTTTGTTTGGAAATGAAGCCCTTGGTATGAAGTCAATCTGATGACTAATAGCTCTCTTTAGAGGTAATGTTTCTGATGTTCCATCACTGACTATGTCCTTGAACTTCTCAAGCAACTTCTAGACTTCCTCTGGAATAACTGTCTTCCTTGCCTTGTCTTCTTCCTTGGGTTGCACCATAACAACATATCCTTCACCTCCTTGCTGAAGAGTGTTGATAAACTCCTTGCCACTGCTTAACAAGACACTAGGGGTCTTTGACTATCCTTCTTCTTCATCCAACAGTGACTGTAACTTGAATTTTTTACCATCCTTCTTAAATGAGACGCTGTTATGATTTCCATCATAGATAGCTCCTCTGTCATATTGCCATGGCCTTCCTAATAGAAGATGGCATGCATCCATAGGCAACACATCACAAATCAGTTTGTCTTTGTACCCTCCAATGAAGAATTCCACTATTGTCTGCTTATTCACAAGAACACTCTGCCCTTTATTCATCCATGTCACCTTGTAAGGATTAGTGTGGGGTACCTTCTCCAACTTTAACTTCCTCACTGCTTCCTCCAAGATAATGTTATCAGTAGACCTTGAATCCACTATGAATTTGTACACCTTCCCAAGTATTTTGCATCTCACCCTAAATAAGGCTCTCCTTTGCTTTGGCTCTTCTTTGACTAGTTGTCTGATTAGAACCCTTCTAAACATCAAGTTCTCCCCATTTCTAACTCAATGTGACTAACCTCTGGTGACTTGATACTCATAGTGTCTTCTTGAGCATAAGAAGATGCTTTCTCTGGGAACCTATAAGCTGGATGTCCTACTTGACCATAGTTGTAACACTTCATGCTAGCAAAGTAAGAGTTACTTCTGCCTATACCTCTTCCTCTGTTAGAACCTCCTTGAGATCCTCTACCTCTTCCATAACCTCCTCTAGAAGTTGTTTCACCTCCATGCTCTGTGAGTTTAGACTTTCCCTGATTTCTTTGTTCAGTCCCTCTACTTTGGTATCCACCTCTATGTTCTCTTTGATCTTTGCCTTCTCCTCTGCTCTTGGAAGCTTGATCTTGTTTCCTCTTAATTCTCTCTTCAATTTTCATAGCCAATTGATAACATTGGTGCACTATTTTGGGACTTAGAAGAGTCATCTCCTCTTGAATGTTCCACTTCAAACCGTTAAGGTATCTAGCCACCTTAAGACTTTCATCCTCAGATACATTAGACCTCATGCAATTTTTTTGAAACTCCTTTGTATAGGAATTTACATCATGGTCTCTTTGTCTCAAGCTCTGTCTTTTCTTATGCAACTGAATTTCATAATCATTTGGCATGTATGCTTCTCTCACTTTGGCAACCATTCCCTTCCAAGTGGAAATAGGTTTCTTTCATTCCTTTTCTCTCTCTGTCTGAATGAACTTCCACCATGTCAAGGAAGAACCTATCAATCTTGATTTGGCCACCTTTACCTTCTGTGCTTCAGTGACTCCATCACACTCAAAATGGTTTTCTATTCCCTCTATCCAATCCATGACTAGATCAGCTTCTAATTTCCCACTAAATAGTGGTATGCCTTCAAGTGCTTTTCCACTCAAAGCATTCAATTCCTTCAAGAAAGGCTCTTCTTGCAAAATAGGGTCAGGTTCAGGGATCTTGTCTTCCTCTGCAACCTCTTCACTCTTGGGTACCCCTCCTTCCAACATATCACTAACCTCATCGGTCTTAGTTTGCACATTACTCATTGCTTGCTCAAGTTGGGCTATTCTTTCCGTCAATAGCCTATTGTCTTCCTCCTGATCTTCAACCTTCTTGTCCAATTCTATATTTGTCACCATGATTGTAGAACCACTAGAATCAATCTTTGACATACAATATTCTATCCCAAATCTTTTGTCTCTCTGATACCAATCTGATAGGGAGGTTGGATGAATCAATCATTGATTCATGCTCTGGGTCTTGCTTGGAAGACCTCTAGGGTGTCTCACTCCACCACTTGCAACCTATAGGACCTCTTGCTTCTTAGGGTCCCCTGATTTCCCCTTGCCAACCCAACTATCAACATAGATCCTTCTACCAAGTCATGACTTGGTGCAACCTTGAAACACTTGCCTTAGCCCTTAATCCACCCTAAAGGCTACTAACCCTCCAAATTCTTGAATTTAGTTTTACAGGGGTGTGGAGGTGCTTCTAAAGTCATCAATCCATCCTACTAAGTGTATTATGGGTCCACCTAGCTCCATCTGCAAGTCGCTTTCACCAAACCTCACTATTAGGCCTAGGAGGCTACTAGCCCTATTAACCCTATTAGGTCTCCTTCTCCGAGAAAATAGGTTTGTTTTCCAAGACTTTCCAAAGAACACCCCAATCTTTTCTTGGGATTCCTAGTTCATATGCCCACCTCTCAAGGATTTTTGGGGTCTTGGGTCTCAGCTGTTCGTACAAAGCCCTAACCTGAAAATGAGCAAAACTAGGCCTTTTAAGCCTTTTCCTGGCTTCTCTACAATCTGTTAAGTCCTTCCATCACTAGATGGATTGTTGGAGTTTCTTTCTCCTTACCATGTCTTGGAAAGACTCATACCTTCCTTCTCCAAAAGGTAATTTGTTAGGAAATTGACACCCCTACAAATCAAGTGCTTTGCACTAAGGTCTTCCCTAGCCAGACACTTCCCTGGCTCGCCTAGGACAAGACTTCCATAGTAACTCCTATGCTTTCAAAGGCCCTAAACCCTACTATATGTACATCCATGGAGTCTAGTCACTGTTCCCAAAGGGCCGTACAATTTGTACGGTGGGAAAGTGAACTAACACTCCATACTCACAAACTGCCTAGTTCAGACCAGCAATAGTATGAAAACCAAAACTAATTACAAACAATACTTGAAACTAAATAAGGAAACTATCTAATGCCACACAATGCTCGAAGAACAACTACTCTACATCCTACACAAATTACAATGCCATGATCAATCCATTAAAACATCACTTCACTGCAAAAACCAGAAAATTCACACTCAATCACAATTGCTTCCCTTGAATTCAAAAACAAAAATTCAAACAATATCAAATGCTTCCAACCTCACTCCAATGCCGGGGCATCCCATAAATAGGTCACCAAAATCAGTTATCCTCTCCCTTGGGCTCTTCTTGGCCACTTGTAGCTCCAAGTGAGCAACATTTTCAAACATTTTGCAAGAATTCTAAAAGTCCAAAACCTCATTTTGAGCTAGAACCTTATGACACCTATTCTATGGTCAACATGACCTTCATCTGATCAAAGCCCAAAAAAAATGCCACTAAGGATCACATACAAATGAACTAAATTAGTTTGCTTAGTTGTCCTAGACAGACCTTCTAAACAACCTATGGCAACCTATGGGTGCTCCTGCACCACTAGAGGGGAATTTGGGGAAAATTCGGCCCAGGCAGATTCCAGCGAAAAACATGAAATCAACAATAGATTATCAAAATGAAGGAAGTATGCATGAATCATTATTTAATTTGTTAGTTAAAAGCATGGAATGTTAAACATTTATCATTAAACTCCTCCAATTCACCCAATTTCTACCTTTCACAAAGCTTCCTAGGAAATCCAGAAAAAACTGGCCAAACCGGAATTCCGTGAAGTCATCGAAATGCCGAATTCCATTGCACACCCTGGAACACAGAAGGTTGGTTGGAATCTGGGAAAATTTGGGGTTGCGGAAATTCTGTGAAGTAGGTAAAGCTCTAGATTTTGGAAAATGCAAAGGACAAGGAAAACTAGGGAAATCCACCAGCACAGGAAAACCCTAAAACTGAAAAAAAAACCTGGATTTCGATGTTCTCCAACAATCTCACTCAAATTGATCGAAGATCACAAATTTGAGGACCTGGGTTCAAATGCTAAATCATTCATTGATGGATCCAAACTCAGAATTCACTCAAGGGAAATTCGATCCGTAATGGTGATGGTTGAAAAGTTGAAACCCTAAAATCAACCAAAACAAAAATAATCATACCCATGAGGTTGAGCTCGAAAATGCAATAATAAGAATGCAAGGCACCATAAGACTCATCGATCAAAAGGATAAAACAAGGACTGGGCCATCAACATCCATAAAAATGATAGACCAAAATGCAAAATCTGGGAATTCGACAAGGAGACGAAAATTCAGCAAAATCCGATCTAGGTGGATTTTTGGCGAAGACCAAAATTCTCTGAACAACAACACTCAAACCCATTTGCTAGAGTTTGGATGAAATTCGGGAAAATCTGGATGGACCGAAAAATCCTCAAATGGGGTAAAAACCTGGATTTGGCCCAAAACTTAAGATTTTCAATGTGTAACTTGGGAAAAAAAATTGGGCAAGCAAGATAAACATATTAAGCTCATGCCAAGGAATTGCAAATCCCCAAAATCAAAGGGCCAAAACAACAAGAGCGAAAGCAAAAGAGGGTCCCTGCTTTCAGCAGGGTGTGTGTGTAAAAACTACACAACAAATGGCAATTTTGATAGGAAAATACTCCCAAGCATTTGATGATGGACAAGAATCATGAACCCAAAATATCTGGTTTCAATCCCACTATTAGAAAAACAAATCAAAATGCAAGATCAGAGAATCAGAACCAAAGGCAGGATTGAACCTTCCATAAACCGAAAGTCCAAGTGTGTGCACATGAGTTCATTTCCTTCTTTGAGCTACTGTAGAAACCAAGTTCAATCATGTTAGGCTACATAAAGATTCTAACTCCAAAAGCAACCTGGATAGAGCCTCACTTCCAGTCGGGCGTCTATAGCCCCGACGAGGTTATCGTTGTGACCCTCCCGAACATAGCTCTGCTGCCAGCTAGACGTCCATAGCCTCGGTAGAGATATTCAAATACCCTTGATAAGTTGAATTCATTTGATTTTCAATATTTTCTCTTTTCTTCTTTTGATATTTCTTTTCTTTTCATTTTTTATTTCAACCTGTGAACAATGAAGTTCACACTCAGGGCTGAGAACCATAGTGTTACTGAAGTAGAAATAATATTTTTTCACCTGACAAGACCGGACAAGGACCCTACAACAACTTCAGGATTCTTAAGATGTATGAAAGATATAAGATTTCAGAATACTTCTAATTAAAATCAAACTAGTGACTGATCCTCTTTAAATCAAACATTTAGATAGTGTGACGATAAAAAAGAACCTCAACCATCCATTCAAGACACATAATTGAAGTTCACAAAGGAAATAATCAAAAAAATCCTAGACAAAAGAATATTTTCCATATAAGAAAGACACTTCCCCAACTAGGAAGCAGAAAAACCCAAGCCAGAGAAGCAAAGCAACAACCAAACCGAAACCCAAAGCAAACCTAAAGGAAACAAAGCAACCAAACTAATTAAACCTAAACTAATTCTAAAGCAACCTATCCCAACTATATACAAAGAGACTCATAACAACTCATCATTAGACATGGTGAACTGAGACCCACCCCTATAGGATTCATCAATGCATGGACAAGTAACAAGGTAATGGTAACAGTCCTTAAAAATGCAAATTTATATTTATACTTAGCAAAGTAAACCTAAAAAATGCAGTATTCAAATTCAACCTCATAATCAAGAATGATCAGCAATTGAGGTGACTCATTGAAACCATGATCAATCCATATGCAAGTTGTCTTTCCCAAATTCCCATAGTCAAATTGACAAGATTCAAAATTCATAGTAAGGAGAGAAACAACCTGGTTTTGTACTGCTGTAAACTGAATGTGGTGTTCAACATCCTGCACTTGTGAAGAGTTGATATATATGTCATCAAGAGGTCTCAATTGATGATGCAATATCCCTCTTGAATTCGCAACATGCAAAAAAAAATTAGAATCTTTAATGAACAACTTAGGGTGAAGATCAAATTCAATAGGTTCAAAAGTATAAACATGGAACTTTTCACCTATTTTCATTTCATTGCGAGGGGTCGATGTTGAAAATGAAAAAGCCTCATCACATATAATAACTTCCTTGACAAAATGTTTATCAAGAGGCATCATAGACTGGTCTTCAAGCACATCTTCACCTAAAGTAGGATGATCAAGCTCATTAATGATGGCTGCAACATTGTTGTTATAAACACCATTTGGATTTCCTTGCACATCAACATGAACCACATCAACTATCTTGTCATTAATACACGAAATCTGTGAATTTTCCTTACTGAATTCATCAACAGAAAGAGCAAAAACAAAATGTGATGAGTGAAGGGACTCCCTGAATTCCTCTCCTATTGGCATTTGTTATGGTTCTAGATTGTGACTGCTCAGAATATCAACTCTTTTATTAAGTTCTTCTTCACATCTTGCAAGACATTCATCAACAGGGTGTTGAAGTTCTTGTATTGAAAAGTTAATCTCCTCTAGAGATGCCTTAGTGTTAACTTCTATGACTTTATCCAATCCAAAGCTAGTTGACTCTTCTACTAGACATTTTCCAGTAGCTTGTTGAAATTCCTATATTGAAAGCTCATTCTTCGTAGTTTGATGCACATGATCTGACAACCATACTTGCTCTTTGTACCTCCT
The DNA here is from genome assembly GCA_007258455.2 of Sequoia sempervirens. Lineage (NCBI taxonomy): Eukaryota > Viridiplantae > Streptophyta > Pinopsida > Cupressales > Cupressaceae > Sequoia > Sequoia sempervirens. The sequence goes on from VDFB02271358.1 coordinate 571,654,334, forward strand.
CTATTAATTCTACCGATGCTTCAACACTATCGGATTTATGAATAGGAATATCATGTAACATGAGGATTTCCTCAATCTCCCATCCTTGAGGGTCAACTGTCAATGCATAATTTCCCAAGCTTGTTTTAGACAGAAATACCTCCTTACAAGTATTTATATCAACATGGCCTGAAGCACCCTTTTGTTCAGAAAGCATATCTCTTTCAAGAGACTTTAGTACTACACCCCTAATGGTAGGATCCCTTAACAACTCATGAGAAGAGAGACTTACTTTGACTTTCTTGAGTTCTTCTACCACACACTCTCCTATTGTCTTTGCAGCCATGGTAGAACAGTGGTCTTCAAAGCCAACCACAAATTTATCCATGTTGCCTTCAATACTTCCTCCTTTATCAGCATCAGATTGTCGTCCATTTTCAAAATACTGAGTAGGCACGTGATGGAGTGCCTGAACCTCTTCAATTGTATACTCTTCTTCATCTAATGGGCTATTATCATTCTCCTTATTATTTTCAAAAAGTTGAACTATAGATTCTTCACTGTATACATACCCCGTTTCAACATTTTTGTCTTATTCTTCTGCTGGTTCATTCTCTTCACTTCTTGGAAATGAGACATGATTCACCACCATAACTAATATGCCATAAGGATTAGATGGTACTATCTCCAGCACACTTGAACTGTTAATGAAATTTTGGACTTCTGGCTGGAAAATGGACATAGTAGTCTAGAATTCTTGACAGTCTGACTCAGAATGTTGATTAGTATTATGAAGCCTACACCATCCTAATAAAGTTGTTTTTTCCAGATAAACTTCACTGGATTTCTCTTGATTGTTTGGCTGATCCAGAGAGGTTAAGGCTCCTTTATTGTTAGGCCTTGTGTCCCAGGTCCTATTCTGACATGGTGGTTGCCTTCCATGATCCCTATCAAGACGTTGTCCCCTATCAAAGTTCTGCCCCTAAGCTTGCATCATATCCCTATCACTTTGATCATAATTGGACTGAATCCCCCTTTGGGCTACCTGGGATTGACTATTCTGGTGCCTTAGGTAGGTGACTTCGGTGTTCAGCTTCTCAACTAGCTTTGTGAGTGCATCCAACCTCTCCTTATCTACACTACTTGATGGAGAAAAAATACTAGCTGAATTCTGCATATAAACATTATGGAGCCCATGGTTCAAGGATTGATTAAATATCTCAGAGCTCTACAAGTAACTAGGCATATTAGCTTGCTGGTGAAAGAATGTAGGCTGGTTCATATTTGGATGGTAATTCAACATGGGTGGAGCTTGATTCCAGTACTGACCGGGTAATTGAGGGACTAGACTCAACATTGGTGTTTGGTTAGCTAAGGGTCCAGACAAGTGCTATCTCAGATCTGTACTTACTTTAACAGCCACATCATAAGCTTCAAATAGGCTACCAGGAGGGTTTGCTTTCCATTTGATGAAAGTAGATGTTAAACTATCCAAAGCCTCATAATAAACCTCCCTAGTAGAGGCATCATCTACAACATAAGGGGGCTGCAGCCTAGGATAGGCCCTATGAAATCTATTATTGAAAGCCACTATTGGTTCATTTGCCTCCCTCTTGACTCCAATAAACTGCAGAAGTAACTCCTTAGCACTAATTGGGACCTTAAATTTCTGCAAAAACGTAGTCTCCAGCTATAGCCAAGTAGTGATAGACCCAATAGGAAGATGGTTATACCAACAAAATGCCTCATCCCCAAGGGAATATGGGAAAAGTCAGCATGCAACATCCTCATGATTAATTCCCCTATCCTTAAGGGTAGTCTTAAAAATCCTAATATGCTCCTCTGCAACCCTTTTGGGATCATTAATGTGAAACTTAGAGTAGAAAAGCTCAGGATTTTTAGGCATAGGATTGTAATGGTTGAAAGATAAGGGAGATGGGTTTCTCGCCAAGAATGCCATTGGTGAAGGTGGAGGTGGTAATGGCTGATTTATGACTGGCTAAAGTTGTTGAATGGGAATGTCCTCAGACTCAGACTCAAATGAAAATGGGGATGATGGGGATGATGGAAGTGGTTGGGTGGATGATGATTCTTCTCCTCTTTTGGTCCTTCTTGACTTGGTAGGAGCTTGTAACTCTTGAAATTCCTCTTCTCTTGGAGTAGATCTGGTTCTTCTTTTGAATCTTTCAAGAGAAATGGAAGACATAAATCAATCCAACTTGCTTATTCAGGCCCTCCTTCTAGCACTAATCTATTGATGATGTTTTCTGCACATCAACTCAGACAAAATATGAAATCCTATCTCTCTTGAAAGGTATATCTCTATCAACAAACCTCAAGAGATAATCCCAAGGTCTTTAATGTCAGGTCTTGACAATGCATAAACAACTCAGTAATAAATGTGAAAATGCTGGTAATCACAAAGGGACCTTAATACAAGAAAATACTGAATCTCTAATTTATCAGATTTGGAAATATGATGATACTTCAAATCTAAATCTAACTCAAATGATAAAGAAATAACAAAAGATTAGGGTTTCAGAGAGATTCCTAGATTTAACTGCTCCTAAGATTAACAATGCAAATGATGAAATACTCGAAATGGACCAATACCTCATAATCTAATTCTCGCTTGACCAAGATAAATCTACAATCTTACAGAAATAGTGCAATCTTCTAAGGTATTAAAGATTTTCAGATTTTGAACATTCATCCAAGACAACCCAATTGCAATCGAAATGAATAAATCTCCACAATTGAACTAAGCACAATGAATATAAAGGTCTAGGCTAACTTTACAGAGCAACTAACAATCAACTAGTTGTGAAAAGTATGGACCAGGGATTGTTGCAACACTTCAAGCATCAACCATAAACACCATCAAATCAGATCTAACTTACATCTAATAACCTTGAGCAATTTTAAAGATAGAATCATAAGAACCATGCAAGATAAGTCAACACAAAAGAGATCACCAGAAAATCACAATGTCTTCAATTATATTGGATCACCGAATTTCAACAATAATTCCAATGCTCTATTACAACACTTGCTCATAAATTAACTAACTTCTAACCTAATTTGATCTTGTATCAAACTATCTATCTTTATATCTGCATTTTCTATCCTATTCTATATTGCAAATGAGGTAGAATGCCAACTTTATAGGAACCCCCAAAGCATGTCGGCCTAGCTAGGGTTTACAATCATAAAATAGCCACAAACAGGTTGGCCCAATTAATGTTTACAATAATAAATGGCCATAAAATAGGTCGGCCCAAGGGGAATTCAAAATAAAACAAATTAGCATTAAATGCTTGAACTCAATCCAGGTCGGCCTGGGATCTCCAATGCAGTTCGGACCAAGGCATGGAAAATAATAGGGAGGCACAAAATTCAATGTAACCTTGCATTAACTGCCTCCTTCCCTATCCTGAGCACACCTCTCCAAGTCGGCCAAGGGGAAGTAACCAATACTTGGATTTCTTTCATAGATTCAAACTTCATCCCCTGAGTGCCAACAACCTCTTCCCAATCAATCTTAATGGCCTGATACTAATTCACAACAACAACATAAGCAACTGCATCATCAAACTGATGCTCAACAACTGGGTCTTAATTGACTGAAAGCATACATTTTTCCGCCATTCCTTCTTGCCATGTGAGATTCAGCCTACACTCAGCAAAAACCAACATCAATATCCATTATAACATGAAGATCAAGATTAGTGCATCACAAATAAAATATTTATCATTTAAACAAATCCAAGCAAGGATTGAAATCAACCTAGAAACCTCATTAAATCGCATTCTACACAATTCAGGATTTCAAGCCTTCCGCAAAATCCAAGCTAGAGAGGAATTTTGGGAAAATCCGGCCCAGGTGGATTCTAGCGAAAAAAGATGAAATCAATAATAGATTATCAAAATGAAGGAAGTATGCATGAATCATTGTGTAATTTGTCAGTTAAAGAATGGAATGTTAAACATTTATCATTAAACTCCTCCAATTCACCCAATTTCTACGTTTCACAAAGCTTCCTAGGAAATCTAGAAAAAACTGGCCAGACTAGAATTCCACGAGGTCGTCGAAACTCTAAATTCCATTGCACACCCGAAACACAGTAGGTTGGGCAGAATCCAGGAAAATACGGGGTTGCAAAAATTCTGTGAAGCGGGTAAAACTCTAGATTTTGGAAAACACAGAGGACAAGGAAAATTGGGGAAATCCGCTAGCACAGGAAAATCCTAAAACTAAAAAAAACTCGAATTTTGACGTTCTCCAATGATCTCACTGAAATTGATCGAAGATCACAAATTTGAGGACCTAGGTTCAAACACTAAATTATTCATTGATGGATCCAAACTCAGAATTCACTCAAGGGAAATTTGATCGGTAATGGTGATGGTTCAAAAGTTGAAACCCTAAAATCAACCAAAATGAAAATAATCATACCCATGAGGTCGAGCTTGAAAATGCAATAATAAGAATGCAAGGCACCATAAGACTCATCGATCAAAAGGAGAAAACAAGGACTCGACCATGAACATCCATAAAAATGATAGACCAAAACCCAAAATCCGGGAATTCGACAAGGAGACAAAAATTTGGGAAAATTTGATCTTGGCAGATTTTTGTGAAGACTAAAATTCTCCGAACAACAACATTGAAACCCATTTTCCAGAGTTTGGATGAAATCCAGGAAAATCCGGATGGACCGAAAAATCTTGAAATGGGGTAAAAACTCGGATTTGGCCCAAAACTTGAGATTTTCAATGTGTAACTTGGGAAAAACACTTGGGAAAGCAAGATAAACATATTAAGCTCATGCCAAGGCAATGCAAATCCCCAAAATCAAAGGGCCAAAACAACAAGAGAAAAGGAAAATGAGGGTCCTTGCTTTCAACGAGGTGTGTGTGCAAAAATTGCACAACAAGTTGATTAGTGCTTAAGAGATAAGTTGAAATATCATCTATTGCATACAACCATTGGACACTGCCCAGATGATATATTGATGTTTTTATTCACTAAAGTGTTATGACCTAACGACAGCCTGTCACTTTTTGGCGCCATTGCTGGGGAACCATTTTTCTAGAGTTAGTAGGAGATATCTTGAATACCTCTCTTAGGGATAGGAATAGTTCTTTGGCTTCTTTTTTGCATGGTCAGGAAACGAGGCCCCCACGGGAGATTCATACCAAAAAACCCCCTTAGTTGATGTACCAACAAAAAGTAGAGAAGAAGGTAACTTAGACCAAGAGATAATGGAGGAATTGACCAAACGGGGTCAACCTAAGACCTTCCCATATACTCCAAAAAAAGAACCTATAGTCAAAGAGGAGCATATTCTGTTACAAACTCCTGAACCGCATCCCACTAAGTGAATTTGGGAGGAAACTCATACCCTCTTCAACACCATGGGTGACCGAAGAAATTCCACCAACAATCATGACAACCCTCCACCCTGCACATTGACTTATCCTATTGATATTGATGCAAATGATGATACGAAAATGAAAAAAATCTCACTCGCTTTTCTGCCTACCTTTAAGGGTTTGTCTACTAAGGACCTAGATCAATTTCTATTTTAGTTCAAATTCTTGTGTCAAACATATGACTACAAGAATGATAATCAGAAGTTAAAGCTTTTCCCTTCCACCCTAAAAGACTCATCCATGCATTGGTTTATGGGATTAGCTTCTCAGTCAATAACTTCTTGGGATGAAATGGAGTCTAGCTTTTTGGAAAATTACCAGAGTTACTGTAGGGTTAGTGATAAAAAAGAACTCTTTAAGATAAGGAAAAATGGGGATGAAATTTTAGAAGACTACCTTGATAGGTTTATCTTCTTGTCCAAATGTTGTGGTGGAGAAGTCATAAGTCTTGATATTTTAAAGACCTTATTTCTCAAAGGTCTCGATAATGAAGCTCAAAGGAGTCTAGAATTAATGGGTAAAGGAGATGTATCCCAACTGAGATTAGAAGAAATAACATAATTATGTCAGAACTTCTCTCGTACTTGTGGAGGTATTAGGAAGTTCACCCCCTTACGTGGTTCTAGTGACATAAATAAACTTTGTGAGGAAATGGGTAACTTCAAGACCAATATTCTCATCCAATTAAATACTACTCTGGATGGCATACAGGCTAAAACCAGAAATTCAGAGACCTTGTCCATTTATAGCCCTAGGTGCCAAAACAAACATTTGCTGAGAGAATGTCCTGTGGACAAAGTTGACAAGATTGACGTTTGTCAAGTATGTGATAAAAATAAACCCACCGATCAATGTGAGCTACTGAATGCAATAAAAAATTCCAAGAAAAGAACAACCCCAGTCAAGGAAGAAGTGAACATTGTAAATCAAAGGGCTGGAGGGAATTTTTCCTATGGCCAGAATTCTAACTAGAGACCCCAAAAAAATTGGAACAACAATCAATGGGTAGCACCCTGGCCAAAACTACCAACTCCAATACCCCCTAATTGGGGAATCTATCCCTAGGGACCACTTGAATGGACAAATCAATCTTGGGGTAACTTTCAGTGGCCTAACCAACCTCAACAATAGTGGTACCCTCAAAATTCCATTCCTCAATGGAATCAACCTCAGCATCCATTTGAAACTAGTCTTAGAAGGATGCCTCCTCAACAATAGAGCCTTTTGCTAGCTCCCCAGAACACTCAATAGACTGAACAAGTTAACCAACCACCACTTCCAGCGCAACTAGTCCCTAATCCAAAGAACAATCATCCAAATACTCTGGTGTATTCCACCAAACAAGACAATGTCACTGGACTCAATGCAATATATTGTGGAAACTTACAACTGAGCTCTAGTAAAACACTTTCAAAGTCAACTATCAAAGAATCATAAATGAACCTATCAAGAAATCTATTGAGGAAACATCAATAACACCCATGTCTGTGGAACAAAATTGCGACACTATGCAACATGAACCCAACTTGCCATCGTCAACATGAGCTGCTGACCTATCTTAGGAGGAGGAGGGACAGTCTCCGAATGAAGTTATGAAAAATACTGAACTTAAAGACAAAACCAAAGCCCCTTTTCTGGAGCAACTAAAACCAATTCCTATGAGAGATGCTCTAGAAATAACTCCACCTACAGAAACTGCATTGATACAGGAGATTAAAAAATTACAAATTGAAGTTCCTTTGTTATAGGCAATTAAGGAAATTCCTTAACTAAACCAGCTGATTAAACAGTTGTGTATTAAAACTCCAGGGAGGAAACCAAAACGAATCAACACCATCCACATAAATGGATGCCTAGTTGACTTGTTGGTTGGAATGACCACTGCTCTAAAATATGATGATCCAGGAAGTTCACTTTGTAACAGTAATAGTGAACGAGGTATCAATACCCAACACTTTAGTGGACCTTGGAGCAGCCATTAATGTAATGACTATTTATGTGATGGAAAAATTGGGACTTATTGACCTACACCCCACAACTACAGTCTTACAAATGGAAAACCAATCTATAGCTATTCCCAAAGGCATCATTGAAAATGTTATTGTTAAGGTGGATGGATGGGAATACCCAATGTATTTCTAGATAATTGAATCCCTTACGCCTAAAGACAACTATCCAATAATTCTAGGATGACCATGGATGGCTACAGTTGCATCCAAAATTGATTGTAGGGAGGGAGGAATGACCATTTCCCATGGATCTAATAGCAAACATTTCTTTTTGTATCCTCCTGCCAAGCCTGCTGAACACAATAAAGTATGGATTGATCAACTAGAAATTCCTACTGGACAGGAAAATTTGGCTTCACTAGCCATGGTGGTCATCAAATAACACGGTGAAGAATTAGAGGATACATTAGAAAATGACGTGGAAAGTATTGCAATAGATTCCAGCAGTGAAAAGATACTAGATGTGGAAGAAATCCTAGGACACCCAATCAATACAAATCAAGAAGAATTTGATGATGCTAAGTTTATTAGATTTCCTTGCCCATTGATGAACTTAGTTCCAAAAACTTTCCATTTCTTTGTAGATGTTTCTCGGCTTCATAGAACTGTACCACACAACTATCCACTTAACACATTGACAAGGCCCATCCACACTGTCACATCCAATTATCCTGGAGTCAAAACTATTATGTTGTTGGGAGGAAAAAATTTGAACATCAATAGTTGGTTGAATGAGACATAAGAACAAAGATTGTTTGATACCCTGGTGAGTAGATCTAAAGTGTTTGCCTAGGACTATAAAGATCTACATTGAGGATGCTCGACCTATTCACCAACCATCAAGTATCTCATGAATAAACCAGTGGTAAACATAAGGATAATTAGGTGGTTACTCCTTCAAGAGTTCAATGTGACAATTTTTGACAAACCAAGGAAGTCTAATTATAATTCTTTTGAATTTAGATTCATAACTCTGATATCTAGTGCTTCCACTTGGTTAGATAGTTTTTTATTGAATATTTTTTCTTTAATCAAATTTCAAAGTCAAACTAATTACAATTCAGACATAGCGCGACCGTATAACGCTAACTTTTTTTGTATATATCAAAATTCAAATTTTTTTTCTATTGGATCAAGGACTTCAATATCTAGTGCACTCATATTTTTTTTTATTTTTTTTTGATAATCTGCTATTTTTCCACATGTGCAGAACAGAGACCTTCATTTTCGATGAAAAACCTATGTTTAATAAAACTAAAATATCAAATACATAATAAAACCAAAACATATTAAAATTATATTCGTTGGATAGCTCGTTCTGAGGACTACCTGATTCCAGTTGGGTTTGTGAATATTCCTCCATTTTCATCCTCAAACTGAGCTCCAAAGTGCAAAATTCATGTTTTTTTTCTGTCTCAGGGGGATGAGGAATAAAGGGGGTTCGAACGAACCCCTATGGGTTTGAGCAAACCACTACGGGTTCGCTCGAACCAGGGTTCATTCGAACCCCCCTTCTATAAGGGGCTTTGATGGATTTTTTGGCGGAAAGTATTAAGAGGGTTCGGCCGAACTAGGTTCTACCGAACCCCTAATTGGTTGGTTGAACCAATAGGTTCGTACGAACCCCTAAAATCAAGTTTTTTTCCATGCATTCATTTTTTGTGAGTTTTCCTTCCTCACTTCAATTGTAAACCACTATTGTGGCTTCACCCCCATAGAAAAATGTCTCTTGGACATTTTCATGGTTCATTTACGTCTTTCTCTCATGATGCTTGGTCCATTTTTTCTTGATTTAATGTTGCAATGTAACTTTTGCATTCACATTAGGTCCTAATATTCTAATTATGATGTCGTGTGAAGGTGTTGTGAAGTGTTGTAAAACATTTCTACACTTTTCTAGACTCTTTTCATTACAATTCACCTAAAAATCATCTTTTTATCCCATATCAAGTCCTATTTCAAAGTGTTGTAAAGTCTTGTAACAAGATTCACATTTTTCTATGCTTAATTTCACTATTTACACCTTTCTTATGCTTTATTTGACCCCTTTATGCACTCATAAGGCTTAATTAAGTGTGTTTTTTAATGTAAACCTGACAAACAACATTAAATGCAACTTAATTCCCGACACCCACTTACAAGTCCAAGGTGGGACCCATTCACCATGCGTGGCAAATGAGTCCCTCTTGGCTCCAAATTCAAAATATTTCAAATTTTATTTTGGGTTTGTATTCAAAATTACCTTATGTTGGCCTATGATGAGGTATCATTGGGTTACTAAGGAAAAATTGTGTATAAATAAGTGTATTTCCATCCATTTTACATATAATTCACTCACTAATTCATCCAAGCATTCATTCACATTTAAGCACTTTGCATCATTCAATCAAGTATCTTGGAACAACCATTGATATAACTTTAGATTTCTTCAACAAGGTTGTGGTGAGTTTAGGACATTTTCATGTTGTTTATTCATCTTTACTTGTTCATTTCATTCCATTTCTTCATTAGGGGTTTGATTACCAAAGTGGGATTTGACCAAGGAAAATCCCTATAACCTAACCCTTAACCATTTTTCCTCTTTTGCATGTGTGTTTGCAGACTTGTGTATGCATATTTGTCAATAAATTAGGTGTTGAAAGGTGGTCAAGAAGTCAACAAAGTGCTTCAATTCAAATCAACCCTATTTCAAGCTTGGAGACAACCTACAGTCCATTTTCTGTAGATTTGACTCCATTAACCCAACAAGAAGACACATGCAAATTTGGACCTACATAATTAGTCCTTGATTTCACAGAATTTTGGAGGAGGAATGATTCACCATTAGTGGAAAATGAGTCCCACCTTAAGGCTAGAAAAGTAGATTATGTTAGATTCCAGTTCCCGATAGCCAAAAACCAATTTTTAGAAGTTTTTGCGAGAAGCAGGACTAATTTGCCATTAGTGGCATATGAATTCCACTAGTGATTTCTACTAATTTCTATCAGCATTCAGATCACTCCAGATTCATCATTCACTATCCAGGTGCACTATGTTCACCCTTGTTTAATCCTATTCTACATTTATTCATGTTTTAGTCAATGCTTGCATATCACATTATGTTTTCAAATATTACAATTTCTTAGGTTTTGCATTCATAATCAGTCAATTACATTGCTTAGTTGCATTTAGGTTATCTCATTTAGCCTTAATCACATCACACATTTAGGTTATCTCATTTAGCCTTAATCACATCACACATACATTAGATTGAGTGAACCACATTGATTTTGAGGGTTTATCTCTCCTTTTAGGTGAAAAACCCTAAGAGTGCAAGAGTAGCCTATAGACCTCATCAAAATCTATGGTTCAATTAAGTACTCAAATAAGCCATTGTTCATCTGTGATTTTCAATTCATTTCTATTTTGAATTGATTGTCATGAATGATCAATACCTTTCAGTTGTAGTGTTCTTTCACTTGAGCAATGTGAATATGTTTCCTATCTCATTTCCCCTTTTGAGAATTAGGGGCTCAACCCTTGTGGGAGCCCATTTTTACACCACATGTTATAATCTCTTCAAAAATGTATTAGCAACTGATCTCTCCTATACTTGCACGGTGAAAAAACATGTTAGATAAAAAACAATGAAGCTCAATGCTCTTGTCATATTTTATTTTCCAAGCTCCCTTACACGCATCTGGTGTTTGTTGATCTAATGCATCATAGGCAATGCACTATATTTCTATTAATAGAGCACATAGGAAGACTCATATCCAGAGCTCTAACAACTCTTCTCATCATGATGCAGGTTCACTCAAGATTGGGAGCAAGGAGGAGTAGTTGCAATGAAGACCAATTCAAGACTTAATTAGGCAATGATGGATATGTCTCCTCTTATATGCTTCTTTTCCTTTTTTTATCTTTAGATGCATATTATATTCCTTATGTTGTATTGGTTCAGCTACTCCCATGACTTGTGTGGGACATTTGATTTCTCCTTTCTTTCCAATGAATATGAATGCAACACTTGTACAATTCTGTGTGCACTTCCTTCACAAAATGAATGAAACAATGTGGAATGAAATGAAATATTACAAACTGAATGAAATCAACACTTTATAATTCATGTATTCTCCTTTATGTTGCAAAGCACTAAATGACAAATTGGATTCTTTATTTTTGTTGAAACACATTGCACAATAACAACTGAACATATTTCTTTTAAAATTCAATATATGCAATGGTTAAGCAAAGTAGAAACGTGTTAAAATCTTTTCACTTTTAAAATGGAAATAAACTACTTCAGCTCTGCCAATTTGAGCTATAGGTGAAAAATTGGCAACATTGTTGGCTATTTCTACTGAATGCTTGCCTGCTAAGCATATAGACCAGTTTCCTTAAACAATCCATTGGGTGTGGAGTGAAATCTACCCCTTCTCAAACTCAAAAAACCATTAAAACTGAACTTCAAATACTCCAAACAACAACAAAAAACAAATAGAACCAAACTGAAAGCAAACTAAAAGGCCCTGGTGGCCAGCAAACATGCGTAGTAGCACTTAGGGAAAGAAAATAACTTAAATAAATGTGCCTTAAGTACTTAGAGGAAACTAATAAACTAAACACTGGTGTATCAACACCTTATTTGAAAGAAAAACCTACTCTAACCAGCAAAGGAAAGGAACTCAAATAAAACCATTAACCAGCTTTGAAAAATAGCTCCCCTTTCTAACCAATAGAGTATTCTTGGCCTACTCATGATTTGCTAATAAGATGTGAGAAGCAGGAGTACACCCCACTAACTGTTGTGATGCATTTTGAAGAACATAATCAAAATCTCCCCCCCTAGGAGTTTGATGGAACATATTGTTGGTTTGAAATGAGAGAGTCTTTTGTTCTCTTGTTGCAATCTCATCCTTGGGTGTGCTAATAGTCTACTACATCTCCATGGCACCCTTGTTGGTCAAATCTTTGATAGGGAATCCTCTTGAAATGATGAAATCTAAACTCTCATTTCTAACTTCTCGTTGGTTATTCACTATTTTAACTTCATCATCTTTTCCAATGAAATCTCTTAGAATCATGTCATCAAACTTTGCACAAAACTCCTCCATCATGTTTGTGATTAATTCTCCATCCAACTAAACATTAGTCTTCTAGCTCATGATAGATTTTGAGATATCTTCATGATCGATTGCATGAGAACTGAGAAAGACATCAAAACTAGTACCTTGAAAAGCAACGTATCGCTTCCTTTTTTTCCTATTTTGCACAATGTCCGTGTATGTCTCAAACTCTTGAAAATTCAAATTGCTCTCATTGATTTTTTCATGAAACAGAAGCTTGTCCAAATGTCTTTCATCAATTTTCTACTCATAACTTGGCATTGATCCCAATATGGACATACTCCTTTGAACCTCATCCACAAAATTAGGAAGCTCATCTGACAAATCAACTAGAAACTATGGTTCAACACTAATTTCTTCCACATTTTCTAAGTTTACAACAGAAAGCTTAAGATCCCTCCAAAATAGATCCTCTTGGCATTCCTCTTGAGTATTGGATAGAAGGGAATTATTTTTTACCTCATGATAGCTCTCAGTGAGCTTTTCAGGTTCCTCAAAAGGTTCATTTTTGTAGTCCTCTTTTTGATCCAAAGCTTTGTTATCAGACTAGTGATCCTCAAACAACAATTCATCACATTTTTTTATGCCTTTCTACTGCCCAAAACAACATTTTTAACATCATTCTCAATGAAAGCAAGTAACTCATTAAACTAGATTGTGAAACTATTCTCTTGTTCAACCTTTTTAACCTCTCCATACTATTTTTTGAGAATGTTGTTTGTCATCTTGTTGACCAAGATACTCCATTTCTAGGGACTCATCTAGAAATATGGTAACTTCCACCTTTTCCTGCCCAAAGGTCTCATCTCCCAAAGGTATTGGGCTTTCATCTAAGTGTGAATAGAATAGATCAATCTCATATTGGAACAAATCATCTTGGACCTCCTCATTATTAGCCCTTTTCAGCAAGTTTGGGACAAAAACCTCATGTTCTTGAATCATATAAATGTCTAATCCTACTCCACCCATGTGTCTAAAAGGTTCAACTTTGTGATTCTAGGTTTCCCACTCATCTAGTTTTATATCAGGGATACCCTCAATAGGTGTGTTGGGATCTAGGGTCATGGATTGATCCTCTTGCTCATGGGTGATGCAAAGGTTAGCATTTACAGGACTAGGGACACATGGCTCAATATGAACTCTAGCTTGTGGTTTTGATTTTATGGTTACATTAGTGCCATCTATTGTTATGAAAAATAGGTGTGACCAATTGGATGATAGAAACCCACCCAACTTGGTAGTAAAGCCCCTAGAAAGGAAAATAGCAAAGTGGGATGGCAAGTCAATAACATAGATATCTTGAAGAATTGAAAAATTTGGTCATACACACAAGGGAAGGGCTAAATTTTTAATCACCCTAGTTGTCCAATGTCTGAACAATAGAACCATCCAATTGGGTTACTCCCTTTGAAAGAGGCCCATATGTTAGCCCTAATTTATTAGCTAGGACTTTAGGCATTACTGAACTACTTGCAACAGAATCAATCATGAAATTGTGAACAAGATTATCACCAATGATTAGACTCAAATAAAATGGAGGAGGCTTTACCTCTTGGGCTTGCTACTCATTCTTAACTTTTGTGATGTTTGCAATCACAACTTTAGATTGATCTTGGTTAGAAACATCAGAATTTGAAATTTTGGCCAAGGCACTTTGCAACATATCTTTTTGACCCAGAATGTGCAATGCATCCATTATTGAAATGCTAACAGTAGCCTTTTTAAGGTGTTCAACAACATTAAATGAAACAGGGCTCACCTTTTGTTGTCCTTTAATAGCAACCACATCATTTTTCCTTTGCAAAGGTTGTGATTGCACCTTATGCTGCTCCTTAGGTACAACTTGTCCTCTTCACAGAATCTACACTTTCTATTGTGCTATGGGGACAACTTAAGATGAAGAAGCATGAAATTTTTCCTTGGTAGGCTACTATTGAGCCTTTCCAACTTGCTGCCCCAAATCAATAGCTCTCTTCTTCACTCTAGTACTAGCTGCAATGGGTGAATCTAGCTAGTTTTGTCCTTGTAGTTGATTTATTCCACAAAACTCTCCCTCTTTCCAATTCATGAAGGCAACATCAGGGTTACCCTACTGAGTTTGTAAACCTTGCTACCCTACATTCTCGTTTAGCACACTTTCTAAACCAACATAGTAGTTTTGAACCATTAGGGCTTGGTTCCTCACACCATTCATGCATGCAGCTTGGTTGTGAGGATGGTTACATGGATAGCACTAATCACATTCTTGAGCCATATTATTTTGTGTAGGCACAAGCTCTTTTCGGGAGTTGGTAACATTTGGGTTGTAGGGCTGAAAAGGTCTAAGATTAAAATTTCTTCTTGGGCCTTAAGAATCAGCTTGAAAAGGTGGCCTATTTGGCTGATTAGGCTGATACAAGGCTTAATGGGGCTTATTCTCTTGGACAAATTTCCTCTTAATGCTCACTAAATCATTCCCAAAAAAAATTAGTATATTTTTTTTTATCTCTTGAAGCTCTTGGGATTGGGCTGGGGCAACAGTTTCTTGAGTTGCAGCTTGATATCCTATTGCTAGAATAGGAAGCACAATAGCTAAAGGGGGTAAAGACATAGGTATGAGTGGTTGTACTTCAGGAAAAATGGACATAGGAGGCCTTGGGGCTATTTTTCCAACTTTTATAAGGAAATTTTCTACTCTAATAGCAATATCATAGGCATTAGGAAGCATAAATCTACCCACAGATTGGATCATTACAAAAATTTCACTATTCAAAGCCTTTTGGAAAAATAAAAATGCATGTTGCGGTGAAGGCTTCACGGTCATGGGAATCCTATCCCAAGTCCTTTGGAATCGGTAGTTAAAATTTTCCATGTGCTCTTGAGGAGCTCTCTTAATAGTACTCAACTGCTCCAACAAAGACAAGTGATCATACTTGTCCTCAAACTATCTATGCAATCCATTAGCCAGTTGGTCCCACATTGTAATTGAGTTTCTTGGAAGGCCCCTAAACCACTAGAAGGCTTTTCCCTTTAGTGGTGCAGCCAAAAGCCTTAGTGCTACATTCTCCTTGGTGACATTATGTACCGAGCACAAGGTTGCTACATCTTGAATGTACTCAACAAGAGTGGTTTGATCTTTTTGGGTTAAATATGGCAAACTCTTAAGGGCTACAACTAGAATATCATCGTTTTGTGCAAGAAGCAATGGGTTGCATCCATTAAATGGTGCAAATGCAAATTGCCTCACCATCACTGGTGCCACGCATGTTACAGGTACTAGATTTTTCTACATGGAAATTGCAGGGATGAGATTTGGAGGTGTGGATTTTGACCTCCTTGGTGAGTCAAAAATTGTTCTTATTGTCCTACCCCTCCTTCTTGGTGGATACAACTACAAATACTCGAACAAAGCAGGACTTGATCTAGTTTGTATTCTTCTCATAAGCTGGTCACACTAAATCTGCATGCAAAATAAAAAAATGGAGTTGCAAGCTGTATCTTAAAACCTCGAAAGGCTAGAAAACTGTTGCATATAAAAAAACAACAACTTAAAACTTGAAAAACTTCTTTGAAAAAAAGTTTCAGAGTCCCACCGTGCATGCCAAAAACTATTGTTAATTAGGATTGCACCCTAACCAAGTCAAACTTAACTATCCTATTGAAACCTTGAAAAACTCTCAGGTTGTGGGTAACCTATGGTGAGAATGAATCTCCAGAGCAGGCTAGTTCCCCTGACAGATCACCTAAACTAAAGAATTTTTTGAGGAAAAGGGTTTAGAAGGATAACTGAAAATGAAATCTTAAACTCCTAAAGGGCGATGATGATTTTACTCAATCAATTTCTCAAGAAAAAAAATTAATTTTCACAATCTCACTAAAACATACAACTCAACAATAGTTTGTATGAAGGCTCAAAAGTTGAACACAACACACAACCTGAATTATATGAAATTATTGCACAAAGATTCACAATAACAAGACATAAAAAGGATTCAATATTTTGAATCACAATGAACATTAAATTGCTACTGTAAATATGAAACAAGATGTGACATAGGAATGCTCTGCTGTTTATTAAAATTGAAGGAGTATGCAAGATCAAAATTTGAGTACAAAATGTTTACAAAAATCTCTGCAAATGAACAAGAGAGGAAGAAATAATGATCTGAACTTGAACTCCTCGAAACTAAGTTTTTACTTCAACTTATAGCTCCCAAGTGTCTCCAATAATGAGAATGGAAAATTTATCTTGAACTACACCTCAAAATAGAAAGCTCAATCCATTTTGGAGCTCCAAAGAAAAGCCTCTAAAATGGGGCCCAAAATTGATCCAAACTGAGTGAAAAAGATGGCAAGATTCCCTCCAAAGCAGATCGACCCAAAAAGGCTCAAAAAGCATCCAGTTTTGACTGAAAAATGAAATGGAAACTTTAGTTTGCCTAGTTTTTTCCCATTTCGCCCAAAAGACTTAAACTCAAAGTAGGACACTCAACCCTTGCTTTTATCTAACTGCATTCTAAATAATAATTATTAAGGTAATTTATAAAAATAATACCTTAATAATTTTTTGCATTTGTTGCAGTTTCGATTTACAAAAATAGAAGGCTCAAAATACATCCCCTTGATATTTGATTTTTCTATAAAAAATCATAAAAATGATTTAATGCACATATCTTATGATTTTCTCAAAAATCACAAAAGGTTCTAAGGCAACAAAGGCTCAACCTAAGTAAGAATGGGGTCAAGGAATATATGATTTTCTAATAAAATCATAAAAAGAAAGGTATACGATTATATGATAAATTCTCTAAAAACTAAAAGAAAACCTAAGGAATGAGCTCGACCTAGGCATAAAGGGCTGCAATATTTGTTAAAGCATCAATTTTTTAAAAATCAATGTGAAGAAATACCTAGGTCGAAATAGGGCAATATGGTGAACTCTAGAACAAAATAAACCAATCCCTAATTTCTAGCCCTCATTTTCACTTCATCTTTTTGGGAAAAAATAGCTCTACCTGGGCACCACCACCATGAGGATTTGGAAGCTCAAAACCATCAATTTTATGTTGTTTCTGTGAGATCCCCATGGAGATTTTGAAGGAAAAAACACAAAGTTAAGTCTTTTGACACAAATCTGGGCATCGACCTTCATTTTTTAAGCATTTTTGGCCTTCTTGGCCACGACCACCACCATATTCATATGAATTTTTCTTACGCTTCTTCTATTGATACCTCCTAACCATTAGAGTATTTTTGAAGCTCAATGTGCAGGAAATTGAAAGCATTTTTTTGTACAACAAAGTTGGGTAAGTTTTCCACAATTCAAGCTTTGTATTCTCTTTTATTTTTTGCACAAAATATGCTCGATTTGAGCCCCATTTGGTGCAAAAAAATGAACACATTTTCCTTCCATGCCTTTTGGGTCTTAACACTTTTTGTAAATGAAACCCTCTGTAACATATGGCCAAATTTTGCATATATTATGAGGTGTTTTGGGTTTCATCATTCTTTTTTTTTTTAAATGCAATTATTTTCATTGTTTCATAAGGGTTTTATGAATCTCATGGCTTCGGCCTTCTTGAATTTTTGGGTGTTGCTTAAGAGTTTCTATAAGATTGATAACTTGATTTCTTTTTTGTATCTTGCATTTCCATTTGAATTTTTAGGAAAAGGGTTTGAAACCCTAGCTCGTAGCTTATTATTTTCTTCTAAGGCTATGGGCTTCAAACTCAGTCTCTCCTCATCCTTCTATTTATATGCAAACATTTTCTTGTGCAAACCCTTATGGGTTTGGTTCTCATTTAATGAAACAAACACCCACCTAGGTTGTGGCTATAAGAATCACACTTAGCTTGTATTATGAAAGAATCCCTTTTTCTTGAAAGCATGGCTCAATACATTGAAATGATCTTATTTATCACTCTTTTCTAGATACAAAAGATAAATATTTTTACTTTTCTGATAGAAATGTCAAGCCATGCTTTCATTCTGGGTTTGAATTGGAGCACATTATGGTTCCCTTGTACTAACATCTCTCCTTCAAAACTTTATATGCTACCACTATATTTTGTAACTCAATTATATAAAGAAACAAATGAAGGGATTTTGTTCATTTCTTCCATTTACTACACTAGATATCTATCACAACATGTTTGCATTTACTTTAAAACACTAATTCTCTTCAAGGGCACAACTGTAGGCTCTCCTTTATGAATGTTGTTTTCAAAGCAAAAGTATGTCACAGTGTTGAAATAAGTACTTGAATATTGTGCTTTATTTTTCTTCAATTATGATGTTGCCCAAAAGTCATGCTTCCTTCAAATGTTGAATACAAATTTATGATGTTTTAGTACATTACACAGATTCATTTGATGACCCTACTACACTTTATGTTGTGGTTTTATCCATTCTCTTTATTTCTATTGCTTCACTTTCTTGTGACTATGCACTACCAACACCTTATTACTCCTTAAAATTTTGATGCAATGCATGAATTCTTTCCTACTATTGATGATAGCCTAGATGAGTCTTTTGATGGCCGTGCCTATGATGGTTGTTTCACATTAGCACTCTATGACAATACACCCTTCGCTGCCCCACTTTATGCAAGCACTATTTTCCATTGCTTCTTGTTCCTAATGGTTGTACCTTCACATTATATGCAAAGAACACAATATATAGCAACAATGATAATAGTATTATGAAAACCATCATTGATAGCATGAAACATTTCTTGCAAACAAAAATTCCTTCAATGAAAAATAGTGCATTTTTATTCAAATTTGCATATTTATTAAGTACTCAGATAAGTTATTGTTCATCTGTGATTTTCAATTCATTGCTCTTTTGAATTGACTGTGATGAATGATCAATGCCTTTTAGCTGTAGCATTATTTTACTTGAGCAATATGAATATGTTTCCTATCTCATTTTCCCTTTTGAGAATTAGGGGCAGCATGTTGGGGTCAACCCTTCTGGGAACCCATTTTTACACCACATGCTATGATGTCTTCAGAAATGGATCAACAACATGATTTCTCCTATACCTGTATAGTGAACAAGCATGTTAGATAAAAAATAGTGAAGCTTAATGCTCCTGTGATATTTTATTTTCTAGGCTCCCTTGCATACGAATGGTGTTTGTTGATCTAATGCATCATAGGAAATGTACTATATTTTTGTTGATAGAGCACGTAGGAAGACTCATATATGGAGCTCTAACAACTCTTCTCATCATGATGCAGGTTCACTTAAGATTGGGAGCAAAGAGGAGCAACTGCAATGAAGACCAACTCAAGACTTAATCAAGCAATGATAAATATGTCTCCTCTTATATGCTTATTTTCCTTTCTTTATCTTTAGATGCATAGTATATTTCTTATGTTGTATTGGTTCAGCTACTCCCACGGCTTGTGTGGGACATTTGATTTCTCCTTTCTTTCCAATGAATATGAATGCAAAACTTGTACAATTTTGTGTGCACTTCCTTTACAAAATGAATGAAACATTGTGGAATGAAATGAAATATTGCAAATTGAATGGAAGCAACACTTTATAATTCATGTATTCTCCTTTATGTTTGTAAAGCACTAAATGACAAACCAGATTCTTTCTTTTTGTTGAAACACATTGCACAATAACAACTGAACATCTTTCTTTTAAACTTCAATATATGCAATGGTTAAGCAAAGCAGAAATGTGCTAAAATATTTTCACCTTTAAAATGGAAATAAATTGCTTTAGCTCTGCCAATTTGAGCTGTAGGTGAAAAATTGGCAATAATTTCAAAGAGGGGCAAAATGTAGGCATTCACATTTGGTCAAATTTATTCCTTATTTCATTCATTCCACCCACTTATTCGCATTAATTAAATAATATCATTATTATTTGATTAATATTTGTCTTTTTCCTAATGTTTCCTAAAGTATTTAATTATTTAATTAAATGCTTTACCTTGTTAACATTCCCTCTCTAGATTAAATAAATAGACTAATTTATATAATCTAGTCATTTAGCCTGTGTCGGATTAAAATTAATTTTTAATTCACTCCCCCTTTCTATCTCCAAATGTCATATCTTCCATGACACTCATCTAATCTTGATTAGTTGGCCTAATCCTTGATTAGGATGTGCACACCTTTAATCCTTGATTAGTGTCACATCCTCCATGATTTGCAAGTTACCTTAATCCTTTGATTATCCTAATTAATCATTTGCACAACCTTAATGATGATTAATTATTGCTAATCTAAGTCTAATGCCAATTGTGGCATGTACCTAAGTCAACCTTAATTAAATGATTTCTCCTTTTAGAGAAGTAACTTCCCTTTCCCAAGGAATTTTTAATTTCTATTTATTTCTCCCACATGCCTACATGGAATTTTAAATTCCATTATATTCCTCCAAAATCTCTAGAGGAATTAAAAGGAATTTTTAATTCCTCACCCCCTTTCCCAAGGAATTTTATATTCCTTTTATCATCCCCAAAATGATTATAGGGGAATTTTTAATTCCCCTCTTGTCACATCTTCTGCATGATTTGGGAGGATGAGACAAGTAACCCCTTTTCCACCTCATTGCCACTTCATATGCACATCATCACTTCCCTTTTCCCTAGTATGACACATGCCATCCTCACATGAGTTGAGATGCTTCAAGGAATCTCAACCCTTGATCCTCATCTAAGATATAATCTTGGCCCTTCAGTTCTTCTCCTCTCCTAATGACTAAGAAATGCCTTAGTCATTTTTCATACAACCACACTCATGCACACTTATTCTCTCAAGTTCTCACACTCACCATAGCCAAAACTTGCATCTCTTTCCATCTACACCCATTTTGCATCCAAATCAAGAAAAATCAATGTGTTATGCTACTGAATCTTGAAGGAGCACACAAAGAAAATACATCCTTTGGAAAAATGAATCAACAAGTTCAACCTTGGAGGTATTTTGGTGTCTACATTTGTAAGTTTGAACTTTAATCTTTATCCCTATCTTGAGTGTTTTTTGTGATTTATCTTTGCTTAATTTTTTACATTTTCTTTCACTTTTAATAGGATAAATTAACTGCATACAGCACAAAAACCCTAATTGAATTGCACTCCCTTGAAACCATTTTTTTTATGATTTTTCAAAAACATATTCAAATAGGCTTCATCTCTGTAAATTTTTGTCTAATTTTATCTTCAAGAATTAGCTGATTGTTCATTTTGAATATAGACCATTGATCTTTCCTTTACCACCATGATTAGAAGGTCTTCATTCAGTATAATTCATTTTAAAATGTGACCATTCGATCAAATCTCGTTTGAATATGCACTATAGAGCTATTGAGTGAATATACTACTTTGGGAAGACCTAACTTGAGCTACATCATCAAACACACATGTTGACATTTCATTTTCTCATAAATCCATCATAGGGACCCACAATTCCTTCCACAAAGTAGTGAAAATATGTTATCTATCTCACAGACATCATCTTAGATGGGCAACGTCATTTTGCGATCTCACATAGTCAACACTAGGAGCCATCAACCTTTCTGTGAAATGGAAAAATTGCACCATCTATCATATTGGACATGTGGTGGCATATTGCACTATCATACATCTAACCTTGCCATAATGGATTGAAAAAGTGATGCTATGATAATTGTTTATTGCTAACATCCATTGCACAAACTGCTAATCTTCAAAATCAAAGAAAAGAAAATTGAACTTGGTCCCAGCGGACACATGACTTGTTTCTACAGTTTCATGATCAAAAAGATCAGGCTCACCATAAGTCTTGTGAACATGTATAAACCATTGAATCTTCAATCTCTTATCACCACTGTTGATCAAGCTCAGATAATTTATTAAGTGTTAGACTTTAGAAAAATTAAAATCTTCAAACACTTCATCGAGTTCGTAATCACTAGGATGAAGGGGTTGGTAACACAATGATGAAGAAGGATTCAGTCATAACTTAAGTGACCCGTTATCGCCTATTTCCAGTCAATGCAAAAAATTGAAATTATGTAGTGCCATGACTGAAACCCTTAGGGTTTTTCTACAAACCCCTAGCTAGACTAGAGAGCATAAATAATTAATTTTTGAGCTTAATTTTTATTACCTGGACTTGTGGACATACATCTGAGATGTACTTGGAAAACCCATATCAGATCTACTATCTTATTCCTTTGTAAACCTCTGGAAATAATCTCTGCAAAAGCATGATAATTTTCATGACAATAATGCAACTCTTTATGCAATTTTACAACTTTGCAAACAATCATTTTTTGTTAGTCCATAGACATCAAAGACCATCATGACTACCCTTTGACATCAATGCCAATAATTCCAACATTTTAGAGACAAGGAAAACCATGCAATAGACTATCATGTTGTTGCCATAGAATATATGGTTGTACTTAAGATTGCACCACCATGAACGGAAATGAGAAAACACATAAAGCTAAAAATGCCACATATTGAGGAGAAACACCATAGAATAAAGATCATTATTGTTGAGAAGGATTAGGTGCATCAACACATGGGAGAGAAACACTATCATTAAGTCATTGTATTATTTTACTCAAGGTCTGACATTCATCGATAGAATGACCATGCACTTGATGATATGTACAAAATGAGTTATTGCTATAAAATTTCTTTCATTTTTTTAGAGGAAGAGTAATCAAGTAGACTTTGAGAAGCCTCGACAAAATATGCTCTTTCTTAAGAGACATTCCTTTCTCAAGAAACATTCCTTTCTCCTATGAAGAAAAGCTTACTCTCTTACCACAAGATGTCATAAATACAGTAGATGATAAATAATTGGATGAAGATGGGGAAGAAGGTTGGAAACCTAGACCTTGTTTAGAAAGTATGATATATACTTTACTTGATCCTTATCTAAATTTGTTTCATGTTTTCATTTATTCATTTTTAAAAAGAATTTTGTATCTGATCCCATAACATCCTTCCAACTCAGATGAAGAAATCTTATCTAAATGTTCATGAGAAGGATTTGTTCTTTTGCGAGCGCGTAACTCCTTTTAAAGTTTTTTAAAGTTAGGCATCTTGAACATATGAGGGACAAAATTTAAGGAGCCCACATTACCATCATCAGATGGTGTCTTTGGATATGTTGATGTAGAACAAAGTTGAGCAAATGATACATAACTCTTTAGGAGTAGATTGTGAGATTTTGTACTCTCCCATAAAGGAGGGTGTAAAAGCTAAAGAACCCTAATCATCATCTAAGAGTTTTTTTAGTGATGAATAAAAATCATGATTATCAGTAACATGTATAGGCTCTATCTTTGAAGTTGGGATCAAAGTATTAAGAGAGTTGGAAGTGTTATGTTTAGCTTCAACTTGTGAATTATAACTTTGTTCATCCACCTTAACCATATAGATCTTGTTATAGTATTCATACCTCATCTCAAGGTGAAGAGTAGATGAAAGTACCTTCATGGTATGAATCCATGATCTACCTAGGAGAATATTGTATGCAAGAGGTCCTCACATGATACAAATAGGGATAGGCAAAACAACATGCCCTAATTTAATGGGTAGTGTGATAACCCCTAATGGTTTCTTATTAATATTATTGTATTGTAGAAAAAAGTACCCCTTTTTCACACTTAATTTGGGAATAAGTGATATAATTTAATTAACCTAGCATTGCCTTGATTTAGTGTTGTAATGTGTTGTACACATTGACATTGAATTTAGAGCCCTTTTAACAAAATGTACTTAAATTATACCTTATTTAGGGTGTTGTAAAGTGTTGTATTACACTTTCACACTTATCTAGGGTTTCATTAATTAATTGTGGTTAATTGACCTGAATTGACCCCTTTAATTCAAATTTAAGCTCTCTTAATTACACTTTCTGAAGGATCTATCCCAACACCCAATAATGATATTACATGACATTTAATTTGGAAAATTTGAGGTCCTAGAAAATGGTGCTAGGACCCATTCACCTTTAGTGGTGATGGTCCTCTCCACATAGGACACCCCTTTCTTGGAATTTTTGAAATGGGTATTTGATGCTATTTCATTCCCCCAAAGCATGGTCCTAGAAAGTTGTGCTAGGACCCATTCACCTTTAGTGATGAATGGGTCCTCCTCACATAGGACACCCATTTTTGAATTTAATTATGGCAGGATTTTAATGATTTTCAATTCTATATCTAATGGCAGCTTGGTTTATTTCAATTTCAGGGTAAATTCTTAGATTTAGTATAAATATAAGGTTAATTCACATAGTTTCATCTAAGAAATCTAAGAATTTTCAAGTAAGCAATCCTAGAACTTCATAAGCAATCAAGAGCACTTTCACAAGAGCATTATATAGTTTACAAGAGCATTATATAGTTCACAAGAGCATTTCAAAGACATTCAAAGGTAGATTAGTGAAGTTTATTGCAAAAATTTAAGATCATTTCATCATGTGAAAGGCATCGTGCATTCAAGTATGTTGAGCTAAGATTGTTGATGTGGCATTGAAGATCTATTTGCAAGAATTGTTTCAAATCTAAGTTGAGATCAAGATCTACATTCTTCATGGGCACTTCATCTTAGTTTGCATATTTACATTCCAAAACAACTTCCAAGGTATCATCATTTCAAGTTTCATGTTTCATGTCCTTATTTTATTGTTTCATCATTTGGCTTAATCACCTAAATGGGGTTTGACTTAGGAAAACCCCTATTCACTAAAAATCAACATGTTAAATTCTCTTCTTGAATGTGTGTTTTCAAATTTATAGGTTGAAGTTTAAGTGGAGAAAATTTTTGAAGCAAAATCATCAAAGTTGTCAAGTTCCAAAATTGTCATTCATATTGCAAGAATATAGAAAGAAGGCTATAGAATTTGTTTTAGAATATTGGGAGATGACCACTGAGGATATGAGAGTGTAGACATCAAGGAACAAAACCCAGATCTTAATTTTAGAAACCCTAATAGGGACCCATTCGTCGGTAAAGGCGAATGAGTCCTTTGTGAACTAAAACAACCTTTTTGCAGCAAGGTACACATCATTCTAGCCTCTCAAAACTTCCCTCATAGTTTCTATAATAGTTAGGATTGATTTTTTATTATTATTTGCATCATATCATACAGAAAAATACATATTTTAGGGTGAGAATTAGTGGTCTATCATTTTGATTTTGGTAAACCCTATTTTCTATTAGAGTAATAAGTTATTTCACTTAATTAATCTAACCATATTGGTTAACTAATTAAGTCACTTATCACTTTAGTTACTTAAGATAAACTTAGGCACATTAATAATTAATTATTTATTAAGTGTGCACACTAGGGTTTCCTTTTAGGGTTATGCATACATTGCTTTTATAAAGCAATTCATCTCTTATATTTACTCAATTCCTTAATATTATTCATTTGCACATCTTCATGAAAATTTCTCTTGCTCTTTCTATTTTTCTCTTGTGGAAGGTATTTTCTGGTTTGCATGTCTAATCTTGGATTGTAACATGGTATCAGAGCCTTGATTTGCAACCCCTTCTCAGTTTTTTGGAGAATTTCATTGTAGAGCACGTTCGGGGTTCCTCGAGGGTTTCATGCCTTGAGCTTATTTCTAGAGCATTTTCATCTTGAATCAACCTTGCCATCAATTTCAGAGAGTTCGAAATATAAAAATTGACATATAACACGCCCTATTTCTGCGTCGGCTATTTGTGAGGCAATTTTTTTTTACCCATCAGGCCATACGACCTGCCAGGTACAAGGTACAATATATTTGCAAAATAAAAAATATAAATTTTTATATGTTCTACAAAATATTTTATTCATCAGGATTTTTATCAAATATTGGGAAAATATTTATTATATTGGTGGCTTTTTTAATAAATTTGGGGTTTATTTAAAAAAAAAAAAACCAAATTTCTGCAGACTGGTTTTTAGGGTACCATCGTACACTGATTGTCACATCCTACCTCCGCTAGAATATTCTTCCTCTGGCCTCTTTCCTAGCTCTACATTCATCATTTTTAGGCCATCCATATTTTTCAATGATTTATCGACCACCACTACATTTCCCCTGGGCTCCCTTCTCTCAGTCATCAATCATATTGTCGCCCTTGGGGGTCTTCCTTGCCAAGCGGTGGCGCCAACCGTTGCTTCGTCGTCGCTGATCCAGTGGCACTTTATTTTTTGCTCCAGCCCCATGAACTAGGGGCCAAACCAAAAGGAGCTAAAAATTTTCCCCTATTTAGCCTTAGTTGACCTTTAATTGCCATTTTACAACCCTTTTTTTCATTTTCCCATAACTTTTGATCCCAGATGTGAAATTTTTGAAACAATATACCATTGGAAAAATGGTTTCGAGCTCATTCCAGTGGTGCAATCCATTTTTCTAGATTTTTCTCCAATCTATTTCTATAGGTCTTTGAAGCCAGATGAAGCAATTTTCACCTTGGAGGGCATATCTTTTGACTCGATTATCCATTTTTCACCATTCTCACGACATCAAAAAGATGATCCAGTCCTCTACATAGATCTGAGGTCAATTTTAATCAGGAGGGAAATGTGAACATTGATTTTTACATGCACTCTATTTTTCTTTCATGCACTAGGTTTGCATTTTCCCTTTAATTTATGCATGTTTTGCATGTTCTCCTTTTACAATCATGGGGTATTGTAATAAATGAACTTATATAAAGTTCCATCAGGGGGGATTCTTGCATAATAATTTGATTAGAGTGTATTTTCATTGCATGCACTTTGATCTCATCTTCATATTGATGACAACTCATATTGGTTGTATCTAGATTATGTAGTTTCTTTTGGCCACATCTTGCTCATAGCTTGACACATTTTGGTTCACATTGGTTCACATCTTGGATTGACAGCCTATCGTTAATGATCCTGAATCACATCATATTCACATCGGGTCACATCTCAATTTGATGGCCATTCATTTTATGGTTAATGTTCTAGAATCTTCATGGTACTTGCTCCTATGGATCAGTTTTAGTCACAGTTTGGCATCGGCATCGAGATACACATAGTTTCAGATTATTTCATCATATCATTCCCTCTTATGGGGGGAATCATTTATTCATCTATTGTTGCTTCATAGATTCCAGGGTTGTTCCAGTTTGTGAGTTTTCCAATGTTCCATGGCGTCAGGTCTGTTGTTGCATTATCATGATTCCACTTGAGTCCTTCAGTGACTCTCATATGGTTTCTTGTAAATAGAGGTATCTTTCGACCTTGTTTGCTAGATTCAGGATTCCAGAGTTACTCCACCAGTGTTCTTCCAGTGCTTCTTTACAACAGGTCATCTCATTCAGGGGGGGTTTTGTCCCACTGGGTTTTCTCCTCTTTCTCATTCATTGCATTTGTACATGGGTACTTGATCAAGCCTTGTTGTTGAGACCCATCTTTACTTTCATGTATCTTTTCTTTAGTGTTTTAGCTACTTCCTAAGTTCACCTTAAGGGGGGGTGTTAGAGTAATAAGTTATTTCACTTAATTAATCTAATCATATTGGTTAATTAATTAAGTCACTTATCACTTTAGTTAATTAAGCTAAACTTAGGCACATTAATAATTAATTATTTATTAATTATTAAGTGTGCACACTAGGGTTTCCTTTTAGAATTATGCATACATTTTTTTTATAAAGCAATTCATCTCTTGTATTTACTCAATTCCTAAATATTATTCATTTGCACATCTTCATGCAAATTGCTCTTGCTCTTTCTATTTTTCTCTTGTGGAAGGTATTTTCTGGTTTGCATGTCTGATCTTGGATTCTAACATTTTCCACCTAAAAATTTTGGTGAACCTAATCTATTGAATATTGTAATTTTCTAATTTTGGAAGTCTTTTAATGCGTCCTAGGTTAGATCTTGTATTCATTTGTATCTCATTTGCATTCAATTAGATCTCATCTAGGGTTTCTTACTTTGCATATAAACTTGCATTTCATCTAGGGTTTTAGAATTGCATTGTTTTGCATTTCTTAAATCTTAAAAATACAAAAACAAATCAGTCAATTTTCATACCATTTAGATCTCATACATTTCCTAGTGCAGGAGCACCTAGGAAGCATAGAGGAACACTAGGCTAAAAACTTGAAGTTTAGGAGAATTTTTGTGTTTTAATGCTTCATGGTCATGTTGACCATTTAATTTTGAGTTAGTAGAGTTATAGCATGTTATAATAAAGGTTGATTAGGATTTCATGTTTCAATGGGTGAGTTTCTCAGCTAGGAGTCACCAGAAGTTGCAATAAAGTCCAAAAATGTTGCATTGGAGCAATTTTTGCCTAAGGTAGTGGTTATGTCTGACCAAGGGAAGAGTAACCACTTGGTGAACCTTTAAAAGGAAGCTCTCGACCTGTTTGAGAGGTTGGAAGCATTTGGAACATTTGAAGTTTTATGAGAATAAATAAAAGACAGTGATTTTGGTGTGCAAATTCTATTTTTCATGTTCTTGTTTCTGTAACAGCTGCTAAATGAATTGAAAGAGGCATTTTTTGTTTTTGATTAGCATGTAGTGAAGCCTCTGGAAGTATTTTTTTGGCACAATAGATAGTTAGTCAATCATTTTCAACTTCTCTTGTAAATTGTGTATTTTCTTTTATCTACTGTCTTGACTGGAAACTGTGTAAAAATGGAGTTTTAGGCTGCATTCCCTCCGTACCAGGAAGTATGGACTTGTTGGGGATGTGGCCAGGCTCCATATCTATACATATTGTAGTGGTAGAAGTCATTAGGAGTTCTGGAAGCATGCTCAAGGTCTTTTCCTAGGCGAGATTGTTAGTGCCCGGCTTGGAAAAGACAGTCAAAGATAAGTCCTAATGTGGTAGGGGTGAGGAATGTGTATTAAAGCAAAGTGTGTAGTGATTGTAGGAGACCTTTACAAATGCTAGGTAAGAGTAAAGAGTCATCACCAATCCATTTGGTGGCTGGAAGAAGGAAATAGTTAACTGTGTGACCAAGAAAGGCTTTAAAAAGCCCTAAATCTCTCAAAATTAGGGTTACCCCTGTGTATGGCCTGTGAAGGCCTAAAACCCCAAAAACCTTGAAGTGCTCAGAAATTGAGCCAGGGTTCCTTTTGTAAGTTTATGGTGTTTACCAAGCAGGAAGGAGTTATAGCCTAATTTCTTGGGCTAAGAGACCTAATTGGGGCTCAAGGGCTACTAGCCCTTCTTAAACCCTAAACTAGGTTTTGGTGGCAGTGATGAAAGAAAGAAGACTTGTGATTGAACAAGAATCAAAGTAGGATGGCTTTGAAGCCCCGGAGGATACCACACGCCCTTGCAACAAGATTAGGAAGCATTGGAGGATAGCTAGTCTTTAAGAGTATTAAGGGCTAGGGAGTGAATGAGAGGAGGAGCACCAAGTTTGGCTTGGTTAATGGACTTGAAATGATAGCAGGGTTGGCCTGAAGAGCCAAGGGTGCCTAAATAGCATAGGACCTATAGGTTGAGTGGTGGAGAGTGACACCAAAAGGGGTTCATCAAGGTGAGACCCGGAGCATTGAGTCGGTGATTATCTCAATCCAACCCTGTCCCTATCATTTCCATTTGAAAATAAAAAAACATTGCATTTCAAATTAGGTCTTTGAATTCACCATTTTATTACATTTTCACATTGCATTTCCAAAAAAATTGAAACTGAAAGGTACTGCCTGACTTGGAACTGAAAGACATTGTAGAAAGCTTGAAAATCATTCAAAAATAGTTAAAAATCCCTAATCAAGGACCCATTCACCTTTATTGGTGAATGATTCCTTGATCAGGCTTGACTTGAACTTTCTGGCATCTGAAAATCATTGAAAAACACTTAGAAATCATCAAAAACATTTCAAAAATACTTAACTAGGACCCATTAATCTACTAGAAAATGAGTCCCTAATAGATCTTGGTCTGAATTTTTTGGAAATTGAAATCTCAGTTTTAGGCTTTTGTTTGTTGTTGTTACTTTTCCTGTTTCAGTTTTCTAATTTGTTGGTTCATCAAATTTAGTGAATCTAGCTTAATTTGCTTCATTGATTGCAATGTCAAAATTCAAAAATTGCGTTTACAACATTTCATTTTCAATTTATTGCATTGTGTAATTAGTAAATTACATTGTGTAGAATCTAAAAATTGCATTTCATTCTAGGTCTTTGCATTGTCTCTTTCCATTTAGGGTTTACACACTAAGTTTGTAAAACTTGTATGAGCTTTACAACTTGGTGTCCTATTAGCAATACTATTGTAAGACATAGTTTGAGGCTCATGTCATCCCACGATATCTCACTCGTTGTGGATCTTGTGTTTTCTAGCTCTCTTTTTGATAGTGTTGATAATCAACCCTCTATGGCTCATAGTTTGTATACCTCATTTCCCATGACTCCACCTCCTACAACCAATGTGCTTAATGTTAACAACACCATCCCTACCATCACCACTTGTACTCAAGATTTGGGGTCTACTCAAAGCCAAGATGGAATTCCAATTCCATCTTCTACAATACTAATGTCCATTCCTATATACACTAGTACTCAACCCACCACAACCTTTCAACCTACAACAACATTTCAACCTACCACGACCCTTCAACCTATAATAACCCTTCAACCTACAACAACCCTTCAACCAACCACAATCTTTCAACCAACCACAATAATCATACCCATACCCATTAGCACTATGTATAATTCCTTAGGCATTCCCAAAGGAATTCCTTCTACTTTTGTGCATTCGAATACTATATCCCCTCAGCCATTGACCTTTACAAACTTAAAATTCACTAGCCCTCTGCATACATACAATACTCCACCTTATTCCCCTTAATCTTACAATCACAATGATCCTTTCCTTAGCTCACTTTTGCAAACTATGACATCTCTTCAACAACAAGTTGCAACCTTACAAAAAAACAACAATGGTCAACCTTCGCAAAACAACAAATCTAATCCACTATCCTTAGACATATTTGTGCCATAGAAAAATGGCCCCTTGTCATTTTCATGGCCTTTTAGGTCTTGTTTCATGGTGTTGGAACTATGTTGTTTTGATTTTATGTTGTGACATGGCTTAAACATGCTTATTTAGGTACTAAAACTCAAATAACGACGTCTTGTGAAGGTGTTGTGAAGTGTTGTAAGACATTTCTACATTCTTCTAGACTCTATTTATCATAATTCACCTAAAAATCACTTTTTTACTCATCAACAAGTCCTATTTTGAAGTGTTGTAAAGTCTTGTAACAAGCTTTCATGCTTTTCTAGGCACATCTTCACTATTTATCCCTTTTTATGCTTTATTTGACCTCTTTATGCTCTCATATGCTTAATTAAGTATATTTTTGAGTATTATCCTGACAAACAACATTAAATACAACATATTTCTTGACACACATTTTCAAGTCCTAGGTGGGACCCATTCACCATGGGTGGCGAATGAGTCCCCCTTGGCCCCAAATTTAAAATATTTTAAAATTTCCTTTCTATATTTTATTCAAAAACACTTGATGTCGCCCTATGATGAGGTATGAATGGGTAACTAAGGCACAAGTGTGTATAAATAAGTGATTTTCATCTCATTCTAACCCCCAATTCATCAAGTTAACTTATCCACCTATTCACTCAAGCATTCAAGCATTTTACAACATCTTTTCAAGCACTATTCAAGCACTTTGAAGCATCCATTGACATTACTTCAGACTTACATCATCAAGGGTTTGGTAATTTAATAGCAATTACATGTTGTTAGTTTATCATTCCTTTCCATTTCACTATTTTATTAAAGGTTTGATTACTAAAAGCGGGGTTTGACCACGACAAACCCCTATTCACTAGCCTTAAACCATTTTTCCTCATTGCATGTTTGTTTGCAAGCCTAGGTATGCAAATTTGACAAGCCTTTTGATGTTGAATATTGGTTTACAAGTCAACTAGGTGCTTCAAGTCAACTTAAGTCTATTTCAAGCTTGGAGAAGGTTTACTGTCCGTTTCCCACAAACTTGACTTCGACAACCTGACAAGCAGTGATTTCTAGATCTAGTGTTGCAAAGTTATCTCCTGATTTTTTAGAAATTTGGGAGAGGACTGATTTGCCACCTATGGTGAATGAGTCCCACCTTAGGACTAAAAATCTGAATTTTGTCAGATTCTGGATCCTGACAGATAGAAACTTGCTTCCGATAGTTTTTCACTAGGAGGAGGACTAATTCGCCACCCTGGGTGAATTAGTCCTACTGTGAAAAATAAGTGATTTCAGCCAGCATCCACAACATTCTAGATTCATCATATTTTTCCCAAGTGCACTCTTATTTAACTCATTCCTTTCTATTATGCATATTTTCTTCATTTTCTTCATTATTTGCATATCATAGTGTGTTTTCAAGCATAGCTTAAATTTCACTTTTGCATTCGTTTTCATTCATCTAGACCAGTCAATTGCATTTTGTTAACTTCATTTAGGTTAGAAAACATCACACATAACATTATTTGAATGAACCATTAGCATTTTTGCTCATATCTCTCTCCTTTTAGGTGAAAAACCCTAGAAGAGCAAGAGTTGTCCATAGGAGCCAAAAATCAATGGTTCATTTTGGTGAACCTAACTTTTGAGCACTTTGCATTTCTTATTTCATTTACATATTGCATCCTAGTTTACATTTGCATTAACATTCAATTAGTACATTGTTTTGTTTTTGCATTTTATCTTGCATTAGTGAAAGCTTCATTTAGATTTCATTTTTGCATTGCATTTCATTGAAAAAAGTAAAAACCTACATTATGCATTTTTTATTGCATTTTGTAGAGCATTAAAACCATGTTAATTTTTTTGAAAAACACATAAAAACATCATACTGGGACTCATTTGCCACCCAGGGTGAATCAGTCCCTCTGCATTTGTTAAACAACATTTTTAGCATTTTTCTAGCATTTATCGGCATTTATGTTTTATGTAGTTAGATCTCAATTATAGTTAGCAACATTTCTATTATTTTCATTTCAAACTCTTAAATTAGTTTATATTTGCATTCACCCCTCCTTTGTGGTACTTGCATGAGTGTTTGGTGCCTCGTTGATAATACTTTAGTGAGAAGAAGTTCTAGACTCATGGCCTCCTGCGATAACACTTTCATTGTGGACCTTAGGATCTCACAAGCTCCTACTCCTAGTATGGACAATGGTTCATTAGGCCCTAACAATACCACTTATATGCCTTCACCTTTTCATCCAATGAATGTTGACAACCAAAATAACTCCCTCCCACAAGAAAAGGTCATTAATATTCATGAGGATTTTGCACATTTACAACAAGACTTGTCACTTGAAAAAATTTCCACCACTTCCATACCTGCTGTAGACACCTAAATTTGGACACTTAATTTATCCAAATTTATCCCTTTTCATCTAAACATCCCTTTATCCGCATTAATTAAGTAATATCACTATTATTTAATTAATACCTCTAAAGTTCTTCTAATCCCTAAGGTATCTAGTTAAATAATTAAATACCTTCCCCATTTCATCAAATGAATTAAATAAATATGACATTTATTTAATTTCTCATATGTCACATCATCCATCATTTTTATCTAATCCTAATCCATCTACTAATCTCATCATTAGGGATGTGCACATGCCTAATCCTTGATTAGGATGTGTCACATCCTCCAACTTTTGCAAGTTGGCCTCTAATCTCTCTTAGCCACCTAACCCTCCTCTAATCCTTCATTAACTAGCCTACTCAACCTCTCAAGGAATTTTTGATTCTTTTTATCCTTCTAAGGAATATTAAATTCATTTTCCTCTTCTCCATATGATATTTGACTTGTCACATCAAGCCACATGTGAACTCTTCTTAATCTCCCACTTGCCTCTAATATGTCATTAATTTGTCTAATCAGGTACTTGCACAACCTTAATCACTTAATTAGGTCAAATTAATCTCCATGTCATTTATGGAATGTGTCCTAAGTCAACCCTATTAAATGTTATCTCCTTTTGGAGAAGGCACCCCTTTCCCCATGTGAATTTTTAATTCACATTTAATCCCCCAATGTATTTCAAAGAATTTTAAATTATTTCTCTCATTCCCATGTGGATATTTGAGGAATTTTTAATTCCTCACATGTCCTCTCACCCACATGTGGACAAGGACCTCCTTTATGAGGAGATCTTGTCTAAATCCCAAGGTACTATGTAGTACCGCCATGTCATGTACTCTCCTTCCAACTCATGTCCACATCATCCTTTCCAAGCCACTTCACATGCCACATGTCAAGATGTGAGGGCTTGTGAGTTCTCAACTCACCATAGCCCTACATCTTGGCCCTATTGGTTTAATCTCAACCATCCATTTCTCTAGAGAATGCAAAATTCTCTATAAATACCCCCTCGATCATTGTGCTAGCCAAACTCTTGCAAATTTTTCATTTGAACCATACTTAGCCAAATTTATCATTTTCTTGCACTCACCATAGCATTTTCTTCCATTGTTGTCCAACTTCAACCATATTGCATCCTCACTATCTGCCATCAAAGGAGCATACAACATCAAAGATCGAAGGGCCAACCAAAGGACAGTTTGACAATGTGAAATCTTTCATTTTGCTTTGTTAAATTAAATGATTGCCCAGTCTTGAGGTGTAGGGTGTTTATATTTGTTTATTTCACTCTTTTGTTTGCTACTCATTTTCTAACATGTATTTTTCACCCGTTCACACCTGCCATTGACAATCTTCATCATTTGATCGAAAGTGATGACGACTTGCAAGTGATGAAGAGAATTGTTGAGATTTACAATAAACATGCCTCTTCTAATACCCAATCTGCAACCATTCTTGTAAGCCAAGGAGTACCTCAAGTTCTTCCCCCTTCAACTATAGCTTCCATACCAACTTATACCAATTCGCAAGTCCATAGAACTATGCATCAAGCTAATCATGTGGCTACCTCTTTTCTAATTTCCACTAGCATCCCTACTTCTCTTGTGGCATCACAAGTCCCTTCCACCACATTCACACCCCATAGTATTCCTTTTACTTCCCCTCACATCACCTATACTCCACCATTTTCCCTTCCACCTCAACCCACCTACCTCGATCCTCTTCTTACATAACTCCTTACCACCGTTTCATCTATGCAACATCAATTTTTCACCATTAGCCAAGTTCAATCTGCTCCACTTACATATCATGTCTGTAGTAGCCCCTTATCCTTATAAATCTTACGTACCCCGATGCCACAAGGGATAAAAATTCCTTGGTTTGAGAAATATGGAGGAAAAGGAGACCTTGTTAACCATGTTAATGCCTATACAACTTTGTGTAGTGACTTCGTCCTTGATGATAAACTATTAGCCAAATTGTTTCCAAGGACCTTGAAAGACACTGCTTTAGAATGGTTTTCCAACTTTCCCAATCATTCCATCCATTCATTCAATGAATTGGTGGATGCTTTCATAAGTCACTTTCAAGTTCACATGACACCTAAAAAGATAATGACTGACCTTATGCGATGTAGAAAAAACACAGATAAAAAAGTAACAGATTTTATCTCACGATACCAATCTGTGTATGCTCAAATTGATGTCAAGATTCCTGATGCACATCTAATAAATATGTTTATTGAAAAATTGCACACACACCTTATGAATAAATTAACAATGATGAAATTCTCTTCGTTTATGCATTTATGCAAACCTTGTGTGAATAACATAATTCGGTTTCAAGTCATGATTCAAAATCCACCTATAACCGTGCTGAAAAACTTGAACACAATAATCAAAACTAGAATAACACACAAAACTTCCGCAAACCAAATAGAGGCTTTTATAGTTTAATATGCCTCCTCAACCTCAACTGCAACCAACCCAATTTGTTCTAAATCAAGTGGCAGTTGTTAAAGCAGCGGTGCCTTATACCTATGGGGACCCAAAGATATTGCTTTAGAGTGGTTCTCTTCTTTATTGAATAATTCAATTGGTTCATTTAATGAACTAGTTGATGCCTTTTAGAACCACTTCCATATTCACATGGGTCCTAAGATAACCCTATCTAATTTAATGACATGCAAACAAAAAGAGGATGAGAAAGTGAGTTTTTAGAGCAAGATACCACACTTTATTCACAAGTAAACATTAAGATTCTCGACACCAACCTTCAATGAATGTTTATTGCCAACTTACAAAAAACTCCAAAGAAAACTTAAAATGTTGAGATTTTCATCCTTTACACAGTTATGTACAACCCTTTGCGATTATAAAAATTTGACTTGTGGCCATGATGTGAAAAATACCCCTAGTCATCTTGGAAAGCACAAATCCACAACTCAAAAAAATTATCAACCTTTCAAGAAGTAGAATAATGGATTTTTACAACTAAATTCCTATCAAACAAGTCAACAAAATAATAATCAAGTGGCTGCTATAAAATGAAAAATTCTTTTGGGGATAGGGATAGAGATTTCACTCCTTTACTCGATACTCTTCATAATATCATGTTGTAGCTTATGGAAAAGAAAATTCTTATGTTACCTCCTCTTAAAGAGCGTGATCCTAATATACCATTGCCCAAAGGCTTTCAGTGAAAGTCTTATTGCCATTATCATCAACAAAATGGACATGGTACAAAATATTGTAAGTGTCTTAAACATCTTGTGCAAGACTCAATTGATTTTAAAGGTGTTGTCATAATAGTGGTTTACAATTCCTGAGAGGAACGAATTTTAGCTGGAATCACATATTTTTAGAAAATATAATGATTTAAGCCTTAAAAAGTTCCATTTTAAGGATTCCAATTGAAGAGGGTTTGATCAAATCACCTTAGATCAAACCCCCTTGGATAGAACCTCGCTAGTTTTAAACCATACCTATAAATGCGTCTCCTTTACACCTATCAAAATGCTGATAAAAAATCACTTTTCATTTAGATTTTGGGGGATCAAATGAATTCATTTAAAATTTATTTCAAATGATTATGGTATTCCTCAGAACATGAATATAATTTTAATATGTTTTGGTTTTGTTATGTATTTGTTTTTTAAGTTTTATTAAACATAGGTTTTTCATCGAAAATGAATTTCTTTGTTCTTCACATGTGGAAAAATAGAAGATTATCAAAAATTTTTTTGAAAAATATGAGTGCACCAGATATTGAAGTCCTTGATCCAACAAAAAAAATAAAATAAAATTTTAACATATACAAAAAAGTTACGCGTTATACAGATCCGTTGTGTCTGAATTGTAATTCGTTTGACTTTGAAACTTGATTAAGGAAAAAATATTCAATAAAAAATATCTAACCAAGTGGAAGCACTAGATATCAGAGTTACAAATCTAAATTTGAAAGAATTATAATGTTATCCTTCATGGAAAAAAGTTATGTGTTATACGGTGGCGTCACTTTTTAAAAATGTTGTTTTATGAAAAAAATCTATTTTCGTGGGAGATGGAAAAAGAAGTGCAATTTGATTCCAAAAATTTTGAAAAAAATATTTTTAGAATCTACAGACAAAATTTGATGAGACTCTAGTTTACACCATCTTTAGATTCCTCATAGTTTAGCCGCTATAGGTGCCCAAATGTGAAGATTTAGTTAAAAATAATAATTTCAGTGTCCAGTTTGGCCAAAAATTGTAAACCACTATTATGGGATCACCCTTAATCATTGACAAATTGGAGGTGTGAATGATCAAGCTAATAAGTCTGTAGCTCCTCCTAACCAAAACTTACAAATCTTTACCATTCACATGCCTAAGCACACTATTTCATTTGTCAAAGCTAGTGAAACAAAGAATGATGTGATGACTTTTGACACAAATGATGAGAACATAAAAGATATTGATGAATAAAAACTAATTAAAATGGCATGATTTATTAAAGTTAGAACTCATAAGGGCTCAACTAAAAAGCCTCTTGATGTTGATTTCTCACAAAATAACATACTTAAACATGCACCTACTGATCCTCTTTACATAGCTAGCCGAATCAATGATAAGCCCACTAATGGGATATTAATTGATCCCATTTGTGGAGAGAATGTGATCATTGAAGAATTTCTATTTGTGCATGAACTATATTAAGATAGATATGATAGACCAAAGGTGTGGATCAAGATGCATAATGGTTTTTCTTGTCCTATGATGGGCTTGATAGATATCCCTTTAAAAT
Source organism: Sequoia sempervirens (assembly GCA_007258455.2). Taxonomy (NCBI): domain Eukaryota; kingdom Viridiplantae; phylum Streptophyta; class Pinopsida; order Cupressales; family Cupressaceae; genus Sequoia; species Sequoia sempervirens. Next base: position 571,692,989 of record VDFB02271358.1, read on the forward strand.
TTGGACCAAAAACATTAAATGTATCATTCATCATCATCCTACAATCAAACCAATTTCATGTGAAGTTAGGGTATTCATGGCTTCGCTCCATGAATTTCATCCCTTTAGTTGTGCATAGATGTTTTAAGCTTCCATTTGGCAATGATATCTTTACTGTGCATCATAGTGGGTTTAACCCTACTTCTTCTTGAGGGAAATTTTCATTATATTTCTTTTGGCCCGAGTCTATGGAACCTATTAAGCCTTGTGAGGACTTCTTTTTCAAATCATATCAAAATTTCAAGGTAAAGAAAATAACAAAATTATCCCTTTGAAATATGCCTCAACCTATAATTGAACCACCTATCCTTGATGAAATAATGATTGAACCAAAAGTGCTTCCACACATCCAAGAACAACTTAACCTCCTACCATTTCCTACAAGAGACCATGAGATAACGAAAACAATCCTGTTGTCCCTCCTAAAATCAAACAAATTTACAAAGTTAAAGAGAAAGTGGTTGAAAAACCTTCTATTTTTTCTTCTATTCCTCCCAAGGAAGAGAAGGAACCTATGATTGAAAAACCCACTCTTACACAAACAAAAATTGACAATAGATTGAAATAGAATCGAAGTGCTAGATAGCGTAGGCATAGATGTCATGCTATTGCTCGTATGTTACAAACAAAAGAAGAAAAAAACAACATAGAAGGTCAAAATATGAACTTACCTGAAGCAATGCATGATGACTCTATACCCTCACCACAACATAAGCAAGAACCTTCCATGGACATTTTGATTCGACCTCCCATTGTGATTAATCTAGATGATGACATTGATATTGCAAAGATTGATGAACAAGTGCATGAGGTGTTGAATACACTATTTTCTTCTTCTATGAGCTTGAATGACAAATCTCCTGAAAAGAGTGTTTAACTTGGTACTTCTCCTAATTTGGCACTTTCTCTTGTCCCTTTGGCTAGTTTTCCAGCTTCTATTTATGCGGGCTGAGATTGGGACGTGGATGACCTACTCTAGGTTGACTCGCATGTGCCTTACTAGTCTTTTTATTTTTCACGTTTCTTTATGTTATTGCATGTGTATAATGTGATCCCTCGTTATGTTTCATTTGATGTATATATCTCTCTTTTTGGGCATTCCTCTATATTTACCTACATTCTTCTCTATTTCATAAAAAATTGTCTTGTGTTTTCCTTTTGGGGATGATGCAAGGCATCGAGACATTTAGGTCTCTTCCATGTTGACCCAAAATATTTCCCTTTATCCTTTCATTTGTCTCGTGTTTTCCTTTTGGGGATGATGCAAGGCGTCAAGACATTTAGGTCTCTTCCATGTTGACCCAAAAGATTTCCCTTTATCCTTTCATTTTTCTTGTGTTTTCCTTTTGGAGATGATGCAAGGTGTTGAGACATTTATGTCTCTTCCATGTTGAATCAAAAGGATTTTTATTTGTTTTTTCTCTCTTTGTATCATTCTTCTAGTTCTATGAGTATTTGGGGAATGATGGAAGTTATGAGCCCTTAAAACAACAATGTAGCAAAGACATACTGACCCCAAATCCATATATCCCTTATGGATTTTTGGGGCAACTCTTCCTTCCTACTTCATGGGGTAGCTTTATTTTAGAAACATATGACTTGGCATAGGGTTTTTCGAGGAAATATCTCATGTCTTTGTAAGGAAAGCTTAGGTGCGGAACAAACTCTCCTAATGTCAAAACCTCAGGGAAGAATGCAAAGGTGACTTTAAATTTTCAATTACAGTCCAATTAAGATACTCATGAAAGAAATAACTGAAAAAGAGAAATTAACATACACAGATGAACACCAGATTTACGTGGGAAAACCCTTAAGGGAGAAAAGCCCACCACACCAAGAAAAGCCTCTTTGTATTACAGTAAACAAAATTACATACATAGTTCAGACTTAACTTTCTGATGTCAATTTATAGCAGCAGATTCAATGATCAACCTTGTACAAAACATCCCAATTACAATGCTCTCTGAATTGAATTCACACACACCAATCACACATCAAAATATTCATCGAACCGAACATCATCTTTGATTTCAAAGTATATCCATGTCATTCATGGTCTATTGATCTTTCTCATAGGAATGACCACAACAGTCTAACCACCAACGGTTCGCCTTTAGCTTCCTCTGATTGGTCGAACACATACCATGTAGGATCTTCAGATAGTCAAAAGTCATTCAAGAAGAATCGCATGTCAGTGAGACACTAGTTGTGTCTCCCCGATGCTACAATGCTCCATTGACGCTATCAGCATAACTTACAACTATTGGCAAGAGGTCATAACGAGCTGCAAGAGTCATACCGATATCCAAGACCATCACCCAGACTATTGCTATCAGAAAGATAGGCAAGACCTCTCATCAAAGTCCACAACAGACTCATCGGCAAGACTATCACATTAGCTATGAGTCATATAGAGCCCTTAAGTCTTACTGATGTCAATACACCTATCGACGAGACCAACAGTCATCGGCAAGAGTTCATACTAAAAGCACCCGACAGTAGATATCACTCCGACCAGACTATCGGCGAGAGTCTCCCCTACACTCAGCATGAACACATCCATCGACTAGACCAACAAGTCGGAACAAGGTCTTAGCGAGCCTCCATGTCACACCGAAGTGTCCTATCGTCAGTGAGACTTCAACAATCGCTATGACTTCCAATGAGCCTTCAGGTCACACTGAAGAGCTAAACCATCGGCGAAAGATCCTTAGTCACTAAGAGTCTCCGAAGGTCACACCTCTCCCCGATGCTACCTATCGCCAATAGTCTCACCAAAGACATCCGATAGGAACCAAACCAGTCGGCCAAAGATCTACCTGGTGGAGGGAGTTAGAAACTTCATAGCGACAGGAGAGTCTCAGTGATAACTCCAGTTGGTAAGATAGCAACAAGGTCTCGGCGACCTGAGCATTCCACAAGGTTACACATCTGCTAGTCGGCCATACAGAAAGAATATCACACCAACTTTTCTTTTTCATAGGTTTCATGTCAGTAAGTTTGACACATTCTCCAACAATCTCCCACTTGATGAAGATCTTACTGACACCTCCAGAGCACAACAAAACTACTAAAATTCATGGCCACTAAGGCCCATCGAACTGGCACACCACCTGTACTTGTTTGTGCTTATAGGGTTCGTCAATGCATCTACAACATTCTCCAGAGTATCCACTTTTTCTAAAGAGACCTTTCCATCCTCCACCATATCTCGTACAAAATGATACTACACATCAATATGTTTCCTCCTGGCATGGAAAGTAGGATTCTTTGCCAAACAAATAGCACTCTAATTGTCACAGTAAATTGTAATTTTCCCTGCATCAAACCCAATGTTAGAACACAAACGTTTTAACCAGATTGCTTCCTCACAGGCATGTGTTGCTGCCATGTATTCTGCCTCTGTAGTTGACAAAGTGACTGCAGCCTACCACTTACTCATCCAACTCACTGCACCACCATTCATCATGAAAATATATCCACTGGTGAATCTTCTATTGTCAATGTCCCTTGCCCAATTAGAATCCACATAGCCTTGAATGCTGAGAGTCCTTTGTGATTCAACCAAGTTGCCATGGTAACACAATGCATATTCAGAAGTGCCCTTCAAATATTTGAATACTCTTTTCACAACATCCCAATGTGTTCTTCAAAGATTAGCCATAAACTGACTAAGTACTCCCACTGCTTGGGCAATGTCTGGCCTTGAATAGACCATTGCATACATTAGACTGCCAACCACACTAGCATAAGACACACTGGTCATGTCCTCCATCTTAGTAGGAGATTTTGGACAGTCTTCAACAGATAGCTTCATTCCCTGCAAAACTGGAGCAACTAGCTGCTTGCAATCAGTCATACAAAATCTCTCTAGAATAGTCTTAATATACTTACTCTGACTGAGCCAAAGTTTTCTACTATTCCTGTCCCTGGTTATTTCCATTCCCAGAATATACCTTGCTGCACCAAGATCTTTCATTTTGAACTTTGCAGATAACTGAGATTTTAGATCAGAAATCATTAACTTACTATTGCCTATGAAGAACATATCATCAACATAGAGAGCAATAATAAGAACTCGATCACTTTCGGCTTTGTAATACACACAATGATCAAATTTTGATCTTACAAATCCCAATGACAAAACAAAAGTGTCAAACTTATGGAACCACATTCTAGGAGACTGCTTTAATCCATACAGAGATTTCTTCAACTTGCAAACCAGTTTTTCTTTACCTTTTTCCACAAAGTGCTCAAGCTGGGACATATAAATCTCTTCTTCAAGGTCACCATGAAGGAATGTTGTCTTCACATCCATCTGTTCAACCTCTAAGTCATACGCTGCTACAAGTGACAAAAGGAATCTGATAGATGTCAGATTAGCTACAAGAGAAAAAATTTCTCCATAATCAATTCCCTCTACCTAGGAATAACCCTTCGCAACCAACCTCACCTTATACTTTTCCACATTGCCATCCAGACCTATTTTCTTTTTAAATACCCATTTGCATCCAACAAATTTTCTATCTTTAGGCAAGGGCACCAAACTCCAAGTATCATTCTTTTCTAATGATGCCATTTCTTCATTCATGGCTTCCAACCAAGAGTTTGAATCAGACATTCTCAATGCCTCTTTCACAGTCCTAGGCTCATCAGTGCTAGAAATTAAAGCATAGGCACAAGTAGAATCTATCAAAGAAAACCCATACCTATCAGGTTGCTTTCTTTCACATGTTGACCTCCTCACAGGTTGAGGTTGAGGTGGTTCTTCATCTTTAGAACTTTCAGAACTACTTGAGCTCTCCTCAGTTTCAAGTACATTTTGAATTTTGAATTCCTCTTTATCTGGTGTCAGAGGAATTCCAACTACATCCCCTTTGTTTTTTGATTCTGTCTCTGACTGTAGATACAAAGTAGAAGGCTTTAGCTCACAAAAGATAACACTTCTGCTATACAAAACCTTCTCTGTATCAGGATTCCAAAGCTTGTATCCTTTTATGCCAGCACTATAGCTTATAAAAATACATTTGACAACCTTGTTTTCCAACTTAGATCTTTTTTCATTTATCACATGTGCATATGCCTCACAACCAAAGAAACAAATATGTCTCAAAGAGGGCTTCTTTCGAGACCATGCTTCCAAAGGTGTTTTCTCAACAAGAGCAGAATTAGGAGAATAGTTTATCAAGTAACATGCTGTAGGAACTGCCTCAGCCCAGAACTTCTCCTCCAAGCTAGCACTACTCAGCATACTTCGTGCTCTTTTCATCACTGTCTTGTTGAACCTTTCTACAACTCCATTTTGCTGCAGAGTGTAAGGTGTAGTTTTATGTATTTTAATCCCATGATCTTTACAATACCTCTCGAAATCATCAAAACAAAACTCACCGCCATTATCAGTCCTTAAACATTTTATTTTTCTTCCAGTCTAATTTTCTACAAGGTTTTTAAATTCCTTAAAACAACTCAACACTTCTAATTTACTTTTCAAAAAATAAACAAATGCTCTTCTTGAATAATCATCAATGAACGATACATAATATCTTGATTTAGACAAAGAAGGAAAATTTACTGGACCAAAAACATCAGAATGAATGTAATCAAGTAAACCAGAAGATTTGTGAGGACTGAAGTAAAATGAAACACAGTGTTGTTTACCATATATACAATGTTCACAAAATTCGAATTCAAGGTTACAATCATCAAGACCTTCAAAAATGTTTTTATTCTTCAAGGTTTTAAAACCTTTTTCTCCAATATGGCCAAGCCTATGATGCCAGATCATAGTCTTTTCTGCTGGAAGTTTAACTTCCATAGAGTTTACACTATCATGAACTTTTACCTTCTTTTCTCCATGAGTAGCTTTCTATGACTTTACAGAGACACTATTGTATTGCACAACATGTGCATCCAACTTATACAAGGTACCAATACGAGCACCCCTTGCTAGCACCATAGAGCCTCTAGTCATCTTGCAGCCATTTCCAGAGAATGTGACTTGCACTCCAATATCATTCAGCTTACTAACAGAAAGTAAATTTCAAGCCAGACCTGGTATATGCATTACATCATTGATTCCCTTCACTCTTCCATTAGGGAATTGAATTCTGACTCTTCCACGACCAACTATTTCCAAAGATGAATCGCTTGCCAAATACACCCTTCCACCATCGTATTTTTCATACTTAGTGAACCAATCTCTATGAGATGTCATGTGAAAAGATGCTCCAGAATCAATCAGCTAGACATCATCTGATGCCTGTGTAGCCAAGGCTATAATGAAAGCATCTGCATCACTCTGAGAAGAATCATTATCGGATGAATCTTTACATGACCAAGTTGCCCACAATTCCAGCACTTCACCTTGGACTTCTTGCCAGGAGACTTTGATCTCCCTTTTGATTTTGATTTAGACTTCTTGTCCTTCTTCTTGGCTTTTTCTTTTAATCTGCCTCTAACAACAAGAGCCTCCTTTGCCATCTCAAAAGATTTCCTTCTCATCTCTTTTGATAACAAAGAAGCAACAACATATTCCATCTTAAAAGTGGATGTCGTACTCCCAATAGCCATCACCAGGTGATCCCAAGAATCTGGCAAAGAACATAATAACAACATACAATGATCTTCTTCATCAATATTCACACCCACAGATGCTAACTATGCAATCAACATGTTGAAAGCATTCAAATGATCAGCAACAAACCCTCCCTCTTGCATTTTCAAAGTGTACAGCTTCTTCCTCAAGAACAATTTATTCACCAAGGACTTGCCCTGATAAATAGCTGCCAGTCTTTTCCATAAGGAAGATGCAGTCTTTTCTTCATGAACATTCAGAAGAATAGAGTCTGCTAAACTGAGTCTTATCAACCCCTTTGATTTTCTATCTGCAAGGTCCCAATCCTCTTGCTTCATGCCTGTAGGATTCGTTCCAGACACAACAAGCCACAGATCACGATCAACCAACATATCTTCCATTTTGAGTTTCCACAACTCAACATTACTACCATTGAATTTCTCAATTTCAATCTTTCCTGACGTGCTTTCCATCTTAATCTGTAATTCGAATTACCAAACTTCTACAAGACTCCCACTAAAATAGAATTGACACAAAAAACCCAACATACCTACAAGGATAACACAATTGGTCAGGCTCTGATACCACTTGTAAGGAAAGCTTAGGTGTGAAACAAACTCTCCTAACATCAAAACCTCAGGGAAGAATGCATAGGTGACTTTAAATTTTCAATTACAGTCCAATTAAGATACTCATGAAAGAAATAACTAAAATAGAGAAATTAACAAACATAGATGAACACCAGATTTACATGGGAAAACCCTTATGGGAGAAAAACCCACCACACCAAGAAAAGCTTCTTTGTATTATAGTAAACAAAATTACATACAGAGTTCAGACTTAACTTTCTGATGTCAATTTACAACAGCAAATTCAATGATCAACCTTATACAGAACATCCCAATTACAATGCTCTTTGAATTGAATTCACACACACTAATCGCACATCGAAATATTCATCGAACCGAACATCATCTTTGATTTCAAAGTATATCCATGTCATTCATTTTCTATTGATCTTTCTCACAGGAACGACCGCAACAGTCTAACCGCCAATGGTTTTCCTTCAGCTTCCTCTGATTGGTTGAACACATACCACGTAGGATCTTCAGATGGTCAAAAGTCATTCAAGAATAATCACATGTCAGTGAGACACTAGCTGTGTCTCCCCGATGCTACAATGCTCCACTGACGCTATCAACATAACTTACAACTATTGGCAAGAGGTCATAACGAGCTGCAAGATTCATACTGATATCCAAGACCATCACCCAGACTATCGCTATCGGAAAGATCAGCAAGACCTCTCATCAAAGTCCACAACAGACTCATCGACAAGACTATCACATTAGCTATGAGTCATATAGAGCCCTTAAGTCTTATTGATGTCAATACACCTATCGACGAGACCAACAGTCATTGGCAAGAGTTCATACTGAAAGCACCTGACAGTAGATATCACTCTGACCAGACTATCGACAAGAGTCTCCCCTACACCCATCACGAACACATCCATCAGCTAGACCAACAAGTCGGAACAAGGTCTTAGTGAGCCTCCATGTCACACTGAAGTGTCCTATCGTCGGTGAGACTTCAACAATCGCTATGACTTCCAACAAGGCTTCAGGTCACACCGAAGAGTTAAACCATTGGCGAAAGATCCTCAGTCGCTAAGAGTCTCCAAAGGTCACACCTCTCCCCGATGCTACCTGTTGCCATGAGTCTCACCGAAGACATTCGATAGGAACCAAACTAGTTGGCCAAAGATCTACCTGGTGGAGGGAGTTAGAAACTTCACAACGACAAGAAAGTCTTAGCGATAACTCCAGTCAGCCAGACAACAACAAGGTCTCGGTGACCTGAGCATTCCACAAGGTTACACAACTGCTAGTCGGCCAGACAGAAAGAATGTCACATCGACTTTTCCTTTTCAGAGGTATCACGTTAGTAAGTTTGAGACACATTTTCCAACAGTCTTAGGATAAAACATTGACTACTTTAAAGAAATTGCTCACAGTAATGGTGTTAGCAACTGCTTTAAAGTGGGGGCATACATTGATGACATCTTTGAACAACATATTTCTTGGCATGATTTTCCTTTTTTCTTATGATGTGTCTTTTTCTTGGCAGTGTCATTGGGTTTGATTTCCTCCAAGAGTGCAATATTTCTAAGCATACAATTTCCCCTAGTGGCATGATGTGAAGCGAGAGGCATCCCATAAGTGGCAATCCAATATTCTTGACTTGTCCTCTCTTGGAGACATTAGGCATGATGTTCCCTAAGAAGAATACCTTACATGAACAAAGAAAAATCCCCTTTAACAAAAACTTATAAACATGACATTCAAAAGCATACAAAAAGCATTAAACATTGTGATGGTTTATCAAAGTTTTCAGGAGGATAACTTCGGTATGGTTGGCCACCTCGTTGAGACAACTCACCTAGTGGACAGACTGAGGTTCCACTACCCCATAGTGACAACACATGATGGGATAACTCACCTAGTGGATAGACTGAGGTTCCACTACCCTAGATTGAGCGCACATGATTGGGATAACTCACCTAGTGGACAAACTGAGGTTCCACTACCCCAGAGTGAGCAACACATGTTATAGAAAAACAACCCCTTTTCACATGGTGTTGGATTGGTTGTGCTTGATCCTTTGTTTTTCTTCATTTTTCTTGCATACTTAAGTGTCTTGAATGGATACTTTAGTGTCTATTTGTCATGGGTGAAAACTCCCACTCAAGTGGGGAAAAATGTAGTGTAGAAAAAAGTACCCCTTTTTCACACTTAATTTGGGAATAAGTGATATAAAATTAACCTAATATTGCCTTGATTTAGTGTTGTAATGTATTGTACACATTTACATTGAGTCCAAGGCTCTTTTAACAAAATGCACTTAAATTGTACCTTATTTTGGGTGTTGTAAAGTATTGTATTACACTTTCACATTTATCTAGGGTTTCATTAATTAATTGTGGTTAATTAAGCTTAAATGACTCATTTAATTCAAGTTTAAGCCCTCTTAATTACACTTTTTGAAGGATCTATCCTGACACCAATAATGATATTGCATGACATTTAATTTGGCAAATTTGAGGTCCTAGAAAATTATGCTAGGACTCATTCACCTTTAGTGGCGAATGGATCCTCTCCACATAGGGCATTGCTTTCTTGGCATTTTTGAAATGGCTTTTTGATTTTATTTCATTCCTCTGAAGCATGGTCCTAGAAAGTTGTGCTAGGGCCCATTTGCCTTTAGTGGCGAATAGGTCCTCCTCATGCATAAGATACCCCTTTTGAATTTAATTATGGTGGGATTTTAATGATTTTCAATTCTAGATCTGATGTCAACTTGGTTCATTTGAATTTTGAGGTTATTTCTTAGATTTAATATAAATATAAGGTTAATTCACATAGTTTCATCTAAGCAATCTAAGAATTTTCAAGTAAGTAATCCTAGAACTTCATAAGCAATAAAGAGCACTTTCACAAGAGAATTATAGAGTTCACAAGAGCATTTCAAAGGCATTCAAAGGTAGATTAGTGAAGTTTATTGCAACAATTCAAGATCATTTCATCATGTCAAAAGCATAGTGCATTCAAGTATGTTGTTGAGCTAAGATTGTCTCATGTAGCATTAAAGATATATTTTCAAGAATTATTTCACATCTAAGTTGAGATCAAGATCTACATTCTTCATGACCACTTCATGTTAGTTTGTAGATTTACATTCCAAGACAACTTCCAAGGTATCATCATTTCAAGTTTCATGTTTCATGTCCTTATTTCATTGTTTCATCATTTGGTTTAATTACCTAAATAGGGTTTGACTTAGGTAAACCCCTATTTACTAACAATCAACAAGTTTTTCTCTTCTTGAATGTGTGTTTGAAAATTTGTAGGTTGAAGATCAAGTGGAGAACAAGTTTGAAGCAAAAACGTCAAAGTTGTCAAGTTGCAAAATTGTCATTCATATTGCAAGAACATGGAAAGAAGGAAAAAATTTGTTGCAGGCTTTTAGGAGTTGATCGCCGAGGATCTGAGAGTGCAAAAATCAAGGAACAAAACCCAAATCTTAGTTTTAGAAAACCTAACAAGGACCCATTTGCCAGTAAAGGCGAATGAGTCCTTTGTGACCTAAAAACAACCTTCTTATAGTAGCAAGGCACACATCATTCTAGCCTCTCGAAACCTCCCTCATAGTTGCTATAATAATTTAGATTGATTTTTTATTACTATTTGCATCATATCATACACAAAAATCACATGTTTTAGGATGAGAATCAACGGTCTATCATTTCAATTTTGGTAAACCCTATTTTCCACCTAAATAATTATCAAAGCCATAAATATTAACATCATTAGGTTATATAAGATTCTTGTCCACACCAATTTCATCTAGAAGATCAATGCTATAAACACTAAGACCTAATCCATTGCTTATGAGAGTATGCCTAACCCTAGTTTTATTAATGACCACCTTTATCATCGAATCTTCATGCTTATTTTGAATCTAAAGTGAGGGTAATTCATGTTGAGGGAATGTAATATCCAACTTTATCACTTTCATACAATCAAACAAGGTGGATACATCATTTAATTTAATAGAAGTTGAGCCATCAATCTTCTACAAAGCCTCTTTAAGGCTACATCCTATGGTATGTAGGTGATGAACTTGAATAAAGTCCCAAAGAGAAATATTGGGTGGAGTATTAAGAAGTTTCTCAACAAGATCATATTATTTATCACTACACTAAGGAATATTAAGTGAGGGTGGAAGATATGGCTGGAGTAATGGGATGGATGTTTGTGTTTTTTGTTTCTTGCTTAATGATTCTAGTGTTATATGTGTGAGAAAATGTGTGGTAACTTGGTTTATTAACCACATGATTATTAGCGAGTTGTTTTGTAAAGTTTAGGATATGGCTAGGAGGTTTAGGAGGTCCTATAATGAGAGGTGATTTAGGAGGTCCAATAATTAAAGGAATTTTAGGAGGTCTAATAATTAAAGGAGATCCAATAGTCAATTGTGCGTTCATAACTTCAATTGAGTTAATTATTTGTTGATGATCTTCTATCAATAGGGGAGCTAATGTTGACTTAGCATCTTCATCCATGCAATCTATGTTATTGTCTTTTGAAAGAAATGTATCGATAATTTTATCCTCTTGTGCCATAATATATTCCCAAGTAGGAGAGGTTGAGGGAGAGAAACAAACATGATTATCATGATTCTCAATGATTGGATCCTCTTACACGAAGATATCTTCTTCACAAGCAAGTGAGATATCAGGAGAAGAACCAATATGATTGTCATGATTGTCATGAGGTGTAATTACATTTATTATTTGGTGTGTTGTGATGGTAGAACCTTTAGTGGGTCATCTCTAGAGATGAAGTCCTTAAGGGCATCATCTAACATATCAAAGTTATCACAACTAAAAGGCTTGGTAGGTATGTAATGTACTTGTAGAAAGAGATCTGACATGATCAGATTGTTATGCTTTTTCCTATATTAAAGTCATTAATTTCCCATTTCAAATTATGTTTACACTTGTTAATACTTGTAGACATCCAAATTTGGACACTTAATTTATCCAAATTTATCACTTTTCGTCTAAACATCCTCTTATCCAAGTTAATTAAGTAATATTACTATTATTTAATTAATATCCTTAATTATGTCAAATCCTTAAGGTGTTTAATTAATAATTAAATACCTTACCCTCCTTAATCCCCTTTTCATCAAATGAATTAAATAAATATTACATTTATTTAATCCTTCACATGTCATTTTCATCTAATCCTAATCCATCTCCTAATCTCTTCATTAAGGATGTGCACATGCCTAATCCTTGATTAGGATGTGTCACATCCTCCAACTTTTGCAAGTTGGATTCTAATCCACATTAACCCCTAATTATCCTCTAATTACTGATTAGTCAAACCTAATTAGTACCTTGGTCAACTCTCCCCATCCCCGAAGGAATTTTTAATTCCTTTTTATTCACCCTAGGCTCCTCTCTTCCCCATGTGAATTTTTAATTCACTTTTATTCTTCCTAGAATCCCTTTTTCCCATGCATCTTCTAGAAACTTTGACTTGTCACATCAAGTCACATGTGACAAACTCCCACCTTTTGGGAACATTGTCTTATCCACTAGATTCTTCCAATCATTGTGAATTTTTAATTCACTTTTATTCTCCCAAAGCTTTCCCCCTCCCCATGTGATCATTGAAAGGTCACATCAAAGTACTTGGAAGGTACTTGTCCTTCTTCCACATCATGTACTTCTCTTCCACCTCACTTACACCTCATCTTCTCTTGGCCACTTCACCATCCACATGTCAAGATGTGAGAGCTTGTGGATTTTCAACCCACCATAGCCCTTCATCTTGACCTTGTTGGATCAATCTTGACCGTTGAATTCTCTAGAGAATTCAAGTTCTCCTATAAATACCCCCTCCTAAAGGGCATTTACAACACTTAGCCATTTGATAACTACATGCTGCCCATATGCATTCTCAATCATCTAACATCATCTAGCTATCCATTCTAATCATTTTGCACATTCAATCTTACATTTAGCCACATCAAGAGCCATCAAGGAGCATACATATTAATCCAAATCAAGGGCCAACCAAGGAGTATCCAACAGCAAGGAAGGTATAACCATTTGCATCTTATTTTATCTATTTTCCTTCTTGTTTCATCACTCTTTAGGCTAATCTTGAAGTGTCCTTAGTCTTTTATCATTCACATTTTTAGTTATTTTGCACATTAAAATAGGTTAAATATTTTGATATCACATTTCTGGCACGCCTGGTGGGACCCACAAATGGGTTCATATACTTTACGTTTGCTCTTGTCGAGATTTTTGCAGGAACACGTCGCAGTGGGGCGATTACGCCCCTATTTTTACCATAGTGGGGCGATTACGCCCCTGTTTTACCGCAGTGGGGCGACTACGCCCCTGATTTTACTACAGTGAGGTGATTACGCCCCTGTTTTTACTACAAAAGGGCGACTGCGCCCACCTTAGCTAAAAACTATTTTTTGTCCTAATACTTTTCTGCAGAAGGGCGTCTGTGCCCACCTTAGCTGAAAATTATTTTTGTGCTAATACTTTTCTACAGAAGGGCGTCTGCGCCCTCTTGGGCTGAAAATAATTTTTGTGCTAATATTTTACTATAGTGGGGCGTCTGTGCCCTCTTTGATTGAAAATCATTTTGTGCTAACACTTTACTACAGTGGGGCATCTGCGCCCTCTTTGGCTGAAAATCATTTTTGTGCTAACACTTTACTGCAGTGGGGCATCTGCGCCCTCTTGGGTTGAAAATCATTTTTGGTGCTAATATTTTATTGTAGTGGGGCGTCTGTGCCCTCTTTGGCTGAAAATTGTTTTTGTGCTAATACTTTACTGCAGTGGGGCGTCTGCGCCCTCTTGGGCTGAAAGTTGTTTTTGTGCTAACACTTTACTGCAGCGAGGCGATTACACCCCTTGGGCTAAAATTTGTGCTCACTTTTTCGCAGTGGGGCGACTACGCCCCTGTTTTTACTGCAGTGAGGCGATTACGCCCCTGTTTTTACCACAGTGAGGCGATTACGCCCCTGTTTTGCTGCAGAAAGGCGACTGCGCCCTTGGAAGGTAAAATTATTATCTTGGCTTCAGTTTTCCTTGTTATTTTCTCATTAACATTATTCTTGCAAGGATACATGTGTGTTTTGCTAACTTCTTGCAGCATATTCTTGTGAAGTTGATGGAGAAAGCGGGATAAAACATCTAACATTTGCTTGCAGGGCTATCCATTTGCTCAAATTTTTTAAACTATCCTTGCTATTTGCATTAATCTAAGAACATAGTTTAATTAGAGGGAGTAATATTCATTGCTTGTTGTGCTTGTCTTTTTGTGTTACCCAAAGGGAGCATTAGCTTGTTTTCGCTTTCCCCTTGCACCTCATGTGAGCCTGGGGAGTAGTTGGAAACGGTTAGTGCTTTCTTTATAGTGGGACCTGCTTGGGGATTTCATCACTCCAAGGGACAATTCCAACCACGCGTACTGGCGGGGTATACAAAGGGGGGAGAGCGAAAGCTGTACCCCAATCCAGTCACGTCGTAATTGGTGGAGTGTCGAAGCTAGGGTGATACCTAGATAGACGTGAAGAGTTGGTCTGAGCCTTTCAGTATCTCGTTGGGGTTCCCGACTCATGCTTGTGATGGGCTGGTGTTCACGGTTGTGACTCACGTACCAAGAGTATATCGAGGACTCCCTAGACACCTTGTGCATCCTAGATTAAGACCTCTTTGGCCATACCCTTAACACTAATCATAGGGTTGTGTTTGCTTGAGAGTGTTTTCTTGTGAGAAACCAGTGAAATTTTGACAATTTGGCCTTATCATTGTCATTTTAAAGTCCTTGCCATAGTCATTTGCATCAAACCAAGCCTCTGTTTTACCGCAGTGGGACGATTACACCTATTTTTACCGCAGTGGGGCGATTACGCCCCTGTTTTTACCGCAGTGGGGCGATTACGCCCCTATTTTACCGTAGTGGGGCGATTACGCCCCTGTTTTTACCGCAGTGAGGCGATTATGCCCCTAGTTTGCTGCAGAAGGGTGAATTTTCCCTCCTGAACGTCTGAAATCGCCCCATTTGGGTCCCTTTAGCCTCTAAACCATCATTTAACCATTTCCAACCATTATCTCATCATCCTAAGCCTTCGTTTTGTCACTCTAAACCTCCAAAAACCTCCATTTGACCATTTTAAACCTCCATCTCATCATTCCAAGCTTTTGTTTAACCATTCTAAATCCCCATTCATTCTCCACAATTATCTTCAATCCACCCATCTATTTTAATCTTTCCCTAATCCATTCAAAAGTCCATACCCTCATCTAACGAACGCCATAATTTTACCATTTGTATAACCAAGCCGTCCTAACATTGTATTACAAAGCAGTTACCCAAATTGACTATAGCACTTGAATTTGATTATTAGCCTTTAACTTTGACCCCAGTCAATTTGCTTCCATCTTGAGGTAAATTCGGTGTTGTAAGTTATCATCCTCAGCCCAATCAATCCATTCGGTGTTGGGATCATCCTCTTAATCAATCAAAGCTCTAGGTCACTAAGGGTAACTTCCTTTGATTAAACTCAAGGTCTCTCTCACATCTTTCATCATCCAATCATACCCATCTAATCATCCAAATCTATCAAATCCAATCGTCTTGTCAAATCATCCAATTACCCAATCAATCAAATCACATTCATTCTATCACCACAATCCTATCCAATCCAATCTATTCAATCAAAATATGATCCAATCGACCTTATCCAATCCAATCCAATTACATCACCTTCAACCCAATCAATCTACTTCCATCTCAAAGTAGATTCAGTGTCGCAATCATCTTTTGATAATCAAATCTTATCGTCATAATCGATCCCATCGCATCATCCAATCATCCTAATCTGAGCTTTAGTCCAATCATGATCTGAGCTTGACCCAAATCCTGATTTGAGCTTTAGTCCGATCCCATCTAAAATATTTTTATCCATCCTCTTTATCCTATCATCATCATGAATCCTCATCCTCCATCAATAGTAGTCAAGGGAAACCCTAATTACGTCAATAATGATAATGAAAGTCTTGTCGATCAAGAGGTATACGACATAGATCCCCTTGACACTATCATATCTAGTAAGCTTTCTCCACCCACTTTCCAAAATCCAATTACTCCTATGAGCTATCCCGTTATGTCTTCATCCATGCCTAATCATGCTCCTTATGCCACCTTTGACAATGGATATCCAGTATCTTCTTCATCCCCATATTTGTCATGTCCTTCATCTACATCATCCTCTTATCCTAATTTTCCATCCCAATACTCCTATTACAATTCCCCATCCATGTCCCCCTATCGTAATCCTCTTTTCCAATCTTCCCATACTAATCCTACATCCACACCCTTTTACCTTAATCCTACATCCACATATCCTCATCCTAATCCACCATCCCAATACCCTTATTATAATTCATCCCTCACACCCTCTTGTTCCACTACACCACCTATATCCTCTTGTCCTAATCCACAATCCATGTCCCCCTATCTTAATTCACCACTCCAATATCCTTACCTTAACCCTCCATCCAATCCCATTCATACATCTACTCCTAGTCCTCCATCCAATCCCATTCATCCATCCCATCCTAGTCCTCCATCTACTCCTAGTCCTCCATCCAATCCCATTCATCCATCTACTCCTAGTCCTCCATCCACTCATAATCCCCCATCTACTCATAGTCCTACATTCAATCCCATTCCTCCATCTAACCCTAGTCCACCAATCCATAATCCCTCATCCATTTCTACCACCCTAGCCAAGCCAATCATATGCAAGTCTCTCATTTCAGAAGTTCTCCAAGACTCATTACAAAGAAGCCATCCCCAACTCCACATCTTGAAGTCATGGAACCATGCCATCTAGATCCATCATCCACGGTCACTAGTGATGAGACCCTTCTCCATACCACACCTATTATTGATGTTACCACCCCTAATACTGCTCAAACCATTGAAACCATTGAACCCACTAAATCCATTGAACCCACATCTCCTACTATGAGAACCACCGAATCTATCAAAGACACCCAATTCCAATCCACTCCCTCTACTCCTAGATCTACCCAATCCATCTAAGATACCCAATCCAATCCACTCCTTCCACTCCTCCCACTCCTAGTAGCACCAAAACCCATTCCAATGAACCTCATGGATCTTTCGTCCCTCCATCTTCCCCACTTGAAGAGTCCCAACAAGAATCCGTTATCATGCCATCCACACAAGATGAGTCATGCCAAGAGTCTAATCCAAAGCATGCCAACATATCCCCTTCTCCAGATCAAGATCCTACCATCCTATCTAGCCCACCTCAAAATCACAGTCCCCCATCCATTCCATCCCATGATCCCCTTGTCATTCAAGCTTCTACTGCTCCATCTCCATCTCCATCGCATGAGCCTACTACCACAAATCCAGATCCCATCATGGCCCCTACTCCCTCTCCTAATGTTGCTATCCCATCATCTCCTTCTCATGATCCCCCATCATCGCCTAAAAATTCTATCCCCACACCACTTGCATATCCCCTTGGTACTCTCACATTCTTCCATGGTGGTCTCCTCGCAGAAGAAAAACAAAGCATATACACCAACCCTCCTCTTCCACCTAATAATGAACTCGCATCATTCTTCCAGAATAACAAAAATCCTGTCCTAGATCGAATGCTCAAGAGAATGAACTACCAAGGAAAAGGTTTAGGCCTTCATGAGCAAGGTATTATAGAGCCCATCCAAGCTAAAGAACATTTGTATCCACAAGGTCTTGGATGTACTACCCACGACTCGCAATCCAAAAATGTTGGTACAACCTATAGATGTCCTCAACGAGCCTTTTTCAAAAGAAATGTCAGCTCTTCCCTTCGCTCCACCAGACCATATGCTGTCATCCCTCCTCCTCTATCATATCACCTCAAAACCATCGTCCATATTCCTCCTTCATATGCTCCATCCATTTTGGGTCCTTACATCCCTCCATCTACCATCTCCAATCCTCCATCCACCATATCCCATCCTTCATTCACTCCATCAATCTTGGGTCCATATATCCCAAGATCACCTCCTCCATCTCATCCTTTCATCCATTCATCACCTATCCATTTCATCCATCATAAACATCCTTCTCACATGTCCCCTAATCAGGATCAACAAAGGCACATACCCGCACATCCTCTGTCTACACATAATCCCCATACTCCTACCTTCGTCGCTCCACATCATCCATCTCCTCACACCCATCCCATTGCTACTAAAAGCACTTTGGTTGTTAAAGAAAAAATGCATAAATCCAAACATCCACATGAATCTAAGGCTCCCCATGTCCCCTCCAAAAGACATGGTGAAGAGAAGAAAAGTCTAAATCTAAATCAAATCTGTAGGCCACAAAGGCCCACCAAAGCAAAAATCAAAACCATGTGGATCCCAAAGAAAAAAGATGCAATGTCATCATATGAAAAATCTGTAAGAACATCCAAAGTTGCTAATCCAACAGCTAGTCATACACCCCTTTCATCTCCTAAGTCTGTTTTGGGTCCTTATGTTCCAAATTTCACCACCCCATCTCCTCTATTATCCACACATTCTACATCCCTTAATCCTCTTATCTTTTCACATCCACTACCACATGTGCCAATGTTGGTCCTGAACACATATCCCCATCACATATCCCCCCCATCATTCCATTCATACCCTTTGCAGCATCCCATCCATTATCCCATGTATCAACCCCATCAAATCCCTCTAATTCATCCTCTTGCATAATCCATTTATCCTAATAAGGTTGTACCAACATCCAACAGTCACTTCAAACATGGGCTCTTAATACCTCATATAGAACTTGATGCTTGAGTCCTTCATCCATATCCTTATCATGTATCTTCTAAATTCCCTTATCCACATCCCTATCCTTATCCATTTTCATCCCCCTACTATCCAAAGAATCAAAAAATAAAATAATAATAAAAAAAAAACGTCAAAAAATAAATAGTAAAGATAAATAATTCGTCCAATGGTGAAAACTTGGCAAACAAGCGCCTTGGATAAGTACCATGATGAAAACCTGGCAAACAGGCGTCATGCGTAAATCCCCATCTGCACTTGGGGGCAACTTCTTGATATGCATTCCTGCTATGCTTCTTGCTATGCACCTGTCTTCCTGTTATCCGTCCTCTTCATAAATCCCCCCCATCCCACCTATCTTCTGCATCCTACCATCATATCCCATTTATCTCCCATCCCTCCATCCTTCTTGTGATCTTGATCAAAACAAGGGCACCTATCTATACATGCTTTGGCCATCTCTTGGTATACATTCTCTTCATCCATGCTTTATTGTATTCCTTGGTCACCAATCCTATCCTACTATAGTTATCTCCTCTTCCCATCCACTTGTCTCCCATCCCTCATGCCTCATCATATATGACACATCTAGAGTGGGGGCATCTGCTTCCTTTGTGACATAGTCCTTGGAAACATCATCTGTCATAACATCCCTTCCATCTCCCCATCCTTTTCTTTGTATCCATCTATCCTAGCATCCCTTTCATCTCTCAATCCTTATATCCCTATCCCTCTATCATAACATCCCTTCCATCTCCCCATCCTTATCTTCATATCCATTTATACTAGCACCCTTTCCATCCCCCATCCCTATATCTCTATCTATTATTTTATCTTTATCCTCATCCCATATCACAATCCCTTGTCATTGGTATCTGGCTATAAGCCTCCTTCCATGCAACCCAATGCCATTTATCTCATCGCCATCACTTCTATTTCTTTTACACATCTTTTCAATCTCTTATCTTTTCTCAATGTCCATCGCCCTCGTCCCTCTTTTCTGCTTTTCTTTGTCTCAGTGGCTCCGCCCCTCCAGTGCCATGCTCCACCGATGACCGCCCGTCCTCGCGGTGACCCGCTCGTCGGGCATCTGCCTCCGGGGCATGTCAGCCCTCGTGGCGGCTCACCAGATGGGCGTCCCATCCCGTCGAGGCCGGCCTCAGCCTAGCGGTATCAAACTGCTTATGTGGCCCTATCCACGGCCAATGTCCCTCTCACGGCGCAAAAATACAAAAAAAAATTCAAAATTTGCCTCCGACCCATTTTCTAATTTCCCCTGCCAAAAAACCCCATGTGTTGAAATTTTCAAAATTGATTTTTGATTTTTACACCGAAACTTCTGGAGGCCATAACTTTTGACTCGGGTGTCCATTTGAGCTAAAATTTGACAGGTTATGAGATAACAAGTGGATTTCCAACTTCGAAAGTCGTTGGAACCCGTTTTGGCACATTTTTGGGGCCTCAAACTTTCATCTTGACCCTCAAAATCTCAATTTAGTGTTTTTTTCCAGCATTTTGAAAAATTATTTTCGCTCATAACTCGAAATGCATATCTCAAATTTGGGATGTTAGTTGGCAATTCATCCTATCTCAATATTGGGTATTTCTTGGCAAAAATTTGGACTCTCGCAAGTATATCTGTGAGGTTTCCTAAAATGGCAAAATTTGACAATTTTTAAAAATTGCCAAATCTAGAAAAATCTGGTTGTCAACACCTTACATCCCTTAAGCCCCGGAACTTAGTGTAGAATCAATCCAATCATATCCTTCAATCATTCTAGTCTTCAATCCAATCCTCATCTAAGCTTTAATCTTATCCCAATTTGAGCTTAACCAAACCCCTAATCTGGGCTTTCATCCATCTGCCCGATCGATGTCTTTGGATACCGAACAAAGTCTTAAGATCCCTCCCTCCATCTTCAATTTTGTCCTATTCATCCATTCTAATAAATCCATTCACTCCTTCATCTACTTCGAACCTTCATCTATCATCTCAACACTTCATCGAACCTCCTATCATCTCAAACATTCATCAAACCTCCTTCTATCATTTCAAACTCTCATTCCATAATCTTGATCAATCGTTTACTCATTTTGAGTAATCTTCCACCTGTTCCCACCCTTCACCTTCTAGTTCCAAGAATCAGTCATCTATCCATCTGGTAACCTTTTCCTCATCCAAATCCTTATCCCTCTATCCAATCCACCCAAACAATCCTTTTCCTCCCCCCATCCTCTATCTTCATCCCATCTCATAATCCCTTGTCATTAGGTATCTAGCTATAGGCTTTTCCCAATGTCATCTATCTTATCGTCATCACTTCTGCTTCTTTTGCCGATCTTTTCCATCCCCTATCCTTTCTCATCATTCATCTCTCCATCATATCATTCGCCCACTTCATCTTTGATGATTTGGATAACTATCCCCTCCCTGAGCTTTGTGTAGTCACCACCATCCTTCAATTCAATCCAACTGGTCTATCCCATCTTATAGTATCGGTCCCACCTTTTATCCACTTATCCTATCATCTTATCATCCTTTATCCATTGTTTGCCTTTGGTCTTGACGAACTACGTTGCCCCTGCACTTTCACGTAGGCAAGGTTAATCATTTGATCCGCCCTCGGGGTTCCATCATCGATCTTCATCATCCACTTTTCCCTTCTATCATCTATCATCGACCTTTCTCCTTTTGTCCATCCTATCTTTACCATCCATCATGGTCTCCATCTTGGTCAGTCATCCACCTTTCACCGAACTATGAGGGCTCTGCGCTTTCACGTAGGCAAGGCTAATCTTTGATCGGCCCCCGAGCCCCTAGGTCTTTAGGGTGTGTCAATCTCATGTCCTGTCTCCCTTGTGTCGTGTCATCCAGCTATACCCTTATTTAGGTAGTTTTTAACAAACAAGATCCACTTGTATCAACAAATCCAATTAGTTTTGAATATCCTACGTCATATCGATCTTTTAGCTTACTATCCATCATCGGTCTCAATAGGATGCATCCTTCCTAACAGACCTCATCAACCCATCCATCATTTTTGATCCTATGGCAAAGGACATTTGAAATTGATTGCGATCTTTTGATGCTTTTGGCTTTTGTTTATCATTTGAGCTCCCTATCATCACTTGTCAAAGCCGCCATGATCCATCATATCATGGTGTGCTTTGACTAGTCCACATAGGGGCATATCTTGATCTTTTCTTTGATTGTGTCTTCTTGGTTGTCCCACCCACCAAGATCCCCGAGGTCTTGTGTTATGCTGGGGCATCCTTTTGTGCTTGTGGTTATCTCAATACCTGGCCCAACCAAGGTCTTTGTGACCTTGGGGTGTTGGGATAGCCTTCTTGTCTGTTGTGTTTATTTCATGCATTAGACACTATTACGCCTTGGTTCCACATACCCTGGCACTTGGTGTCTTATGCTATAGCAAAAATCAGTGCTCCAAAGATGGAAAATTGCATTAGGATTGCATTTCATTCTCCATTCCATCATCTTGCATATACCCCCATCCTCTTATATATTACAATCCCCCCATCCATTCATCCTTCATCCTTATCTCACATCTCTATCCAACCCCCATCCATTCCATTTAGCCCGAATCGTCTAATCATATCCTTGGTCTTGTTCTCAGTCTTGTTACAAGCCTAGATCCAATCATCTTCATCATCCTCATCATCCTCATCATCATCATCATCTCATTTTATTCTTCCATATCCTTTTGGTGTTGTTTTGGGATGTATCCTTCCCTCATCAACAACACTTTTGTCATCATCATTGGGAGGCATTCTTCCCTATCCTTTAGTGGTGTTTTGGGATGTATCCCTCCCTCATCAACAACACTTTTGTCATCATCATTGGGAGGCATTCTTCCCTATCCTTTAGTGGTGTTTTGGGATGTACCCTTCCCTCATCAATACCACTCATTGGGATGTACCCTTCCCTATCCTTATTGACAACACTCCATCCATCCTCAACCCCTTTTGGCTTGTACCTTGACTGGGGCAACATCATCTTCGTCTCTGCATCCATTTTTGTTTCCCAACCTCCTATCACCTTTTCATCCTTTCATATCCATCCCTTTGCATCCTCTTCCTCATCTCCCATTTCATCATCTCATCCATTTCGAGAGCACATCCGTGTTCTCTTGAACTCACATGTCCTCTCGAGGGGGCATCTTTATCCCTAACTTTCATCTTCACCCCCATCATCTTTCTTCCTAAGTCATCCCTTTGATGACTGGGCCATCTTTTCCAATCTAACCATCTCCTTCTAGGTCCTATATTTTAATATTCTTTGAAATGATGCTACTTCGTAACACCATCAAAGAGGGAAAAAATGTAGACATCCAAATTTGGACACTTAATTTATCCAAATTTATCACTTTTCATCTAAACATCCTCTTATCCAAGTTAATTAAGTAATATTACTATTATTTAATTAATATCTTTGAATGTCAAATCCTTAAGGTATTTAATTAAATACCTTACCCTCCTAATCCTTTTTCATCAGATGGAATTAAATAAATATTACATTTATTTAATCCCTCACATGTCATTTTCATCTAATCCTAATCCATCTCCTAATCTCTTCATTAAGGATGTGCACATGCCTAATCCTTGATTAGGATGTGTCACATCCTCCAACTTTTGCAAGTTAGATTCTAATCCACATTAACCCTAATTATCCTCTAATTCCGAGTTAGTCAAGCCTAATTAGTACCTTGGTCAACTCTCCCCATCCAGGAATTTTTAATTCCTTTTTTGTTCTAGGCTCCTCTTTCCCCATGTGAATTTTTAATTCACTTTTATTCCTAGTCCCTTTTTCCCATGCATCTTCTAGAACTTTGACTTGTCACATCAAGTCACATTTGACAAATTCCCACCTTTTGGGAACATTGTCTTATCCACTAGATTCTTCCAATCATTGTGAATTTTTAATTCACTTTTATTCTCCCAAAGCTTTCCCCCTCCCCATGTGATCATTGAAAGGTCACATCAAAGTACTGGAAGGTACTTGTCCTTCTTCCACATCATGTACTTCTCTTCCACCTCACTTACACCTCATCTTCTCTTGGCCACTTCACCATCCACATGTCAAGATGTGAGAGCTTGTGGATTTTCAACCCACCATAGCCCTTCATCTTGACCTTGTTGGATCAATCTTGACCGTTGAATTCTCTAGAGAATTCAAGTTCTCCTATAAATACCCCCTCCTCAAGGGCATTTACAACACTTAGCCATTTGATAACTACATGCTGCCCATATGCATTCTCAATCATCTAACATCATCTAGCTATCCATTCTAATCATTTTGCACATTCAATCTTACATTTAGCCACATCAAGAGCCATCAAGGAGCATACATATTAATCCAAATCAAGGGCCAACCAAGGAGTATCCAACAGCAAGGAAGGTATAACCATTTGCATCTTATTTTATCCATTTTCCTTCTTGTTTCATCACTCTTTAGGCTAATCTTGAAGTGTCCTTAGTCTTTTATCATTCACATTTTTAGTTATTTTGCACATTAGAATAGGTTAAATATTTTGATATCACAATACTAATTAGGAACATAAATAGACCTATAGACCTATTACAAACACAGATCTGGAAATCTGAGTCTAGATTTGCAAAAAAGGCAACATATATCAGACTGCACCTAAAATTTGAGGCAAATTTAGCTAGAAAAGGGTGCCTAGGGTGCCATAGTTTGGCTTGAAATTTGTCTAAAATTTCAAGTCCTTAGGCACTAAGGACAAGTAATTCATTTCTGAAAGTGTTGTTTTGATGAATTTGGAAATTCCAATGTATTGTAATAGACTAGGGTTTTCAAATTTTATAAAAATGAAAGATAATTTATCCCAATTATGTAATGATGTACATAATTCATGAAATTCTCCTACATATCTGACAATTTTCAAGAAATCAAATGGAATGACACTTTTTCTTTCAAATGCAAATACACTTTTTTTGTAAACAAAAGCATATGATTTTTGAATTTTTAACAATATTTGCTTAATATTTCAGATTTAAAAAATATTAAATAAATATCAGAAAGTCTAATTAATGTTCAAAATGTTGGGTTCACCAAAATGTTTCATAGGAAAAGTGATCTTAGATCTAACTAGGATTAACTATTTTTTACCTATAAAACAATATAATTCAAATCAACAAGGGTATGAGACTAACTTGCAACCTAAAAGGTGAGTCAATCAACCTTGGATCTGAATTATTTCGGGAGTTTGAAATGTATTTTTAATGAAATGAAGTGATTCAACTAGTTAACTATGAAAATGCAATGTTTTGTCACGACTTATGGAAAACTAGAAACTGGGAAATAAATTTGGGTTCAAAGAAAGCAAAAAGTAGAAACAAAGGTACTTAACTAATGAATTTGAGCTTGATTTTGCTGGACAAGGCTGCTTAGGGTGCCCTTGTTTGAGTTACCTTTTCTCAAATCTAAAAAATCATTCTTGTAGCTCTCAATCTATGGCTTCTTCCTTCCAGATCTTGTTGTCAAAACTTCAACTGTTACTAAGATAATCGAGTTTTTGAATCTTGTCAAATTGTAGTGTTTGGATGCATCAATGATCAAATAGTCTTCAATCTTCCTCCAATCTTCTTTAGATTTGTAACCTATACATTTAAAGAGAGAGAGAGGGTTGTTCCCTATAGGGGCTTGCCTTGGTCAAACCCTGAGTTGGTATTTCTACCTCCACAATGGCAAAATTGATGAAAGAGAGCTTATCCTTTTGAGGGATATATGATAAATGATAAATAGAGTAATAAATCAACAATGAATTGCAACTCACCACTCAAATATGATTTTCTTGAATGATTGAAGTCATACACATCTCCTCAAGGCTTGATTACAATTTGGCTTGATCATCTACAAGTGTTAGCACATAAACAAAATGCATGTAAACATGAACATAGACTCACATAACATATGAATTGAAGCTTGAATGATGAAGTGTTACAATAATCTTGATAATTTTGCTTTTGATTATCCTTGACTTCTTTTAGGATCTTCAATTTGCTTAACAAATTCCTCTTAGGATTAAAATGGTGAAAACACTATGTATTTATATGCAATTCTTCTAATTTCCTGCAAATTAAATCTCGATAGTCAATATTTAGGATTTGAAATTCAAATAATAAATTACCAACCCCGACATATTTAAATTTGGGGCCAAATTATGAGAACAGGGGCACCTAGGGCACCCTTGTCCAGACCCATCTTTTCAGGATCTGATAAGTCATGGGCAAAATATTAAATGCCTAATTTGGTTTTTCACATTGGCTTTTTCAATAAATGTTTAAAAAAGGCTATGAAATAAATAATTTAAGAAATTAGGGACACAATTAAGTCCAAACCCATAAGAAGGAGCAAAATCTAGTGTGAAATTATCAAGAATGACAATTTATGACGCTACAAATATATATAATCAAAATTCAATTGATTTAAATTTTATTTTTATATTTCTTCATAAAATATAAAAACAATGTTCACCATCCAAATTATTATTATTTTATAAATTGATTTATTGTCCTCCTTTCACCATCCTATTCTTTCACTGTTAACCCACGCGGAGAGCATGTGTATAAATTTTACAACCAACCCAAGGGGCTTTCAAAACTGTAAATTCTCGAGACAATTTAACTTTTTTGGCTATTGGATATAAGCTGGAGATAAGACGCGTTTTAAAATAAAAATAAAATAAAAATTGATATGGTTAATTGGGAGGGAAGTCCGTAACCATGAATGCCTGCCAATTTTGACTCTAAGAATAAATTTGAATTTTTGTGGACGAGAGTAATGCCATTCACCGACACAGTCTTGAGAGTACGTTCAGAGATCGAGATAAGCAAAACATCGATACTCACCCTAATGAACCTATCTAATTTACTTAAGTAATCCCTGTACAGTAACTGTCTACATTAACAGCCTGGATCACTTACTCCACTGGATCAGGCTTTATGGCAAACCATTACATATTCTTATTAAAAAGGCAAAACAACAAAATCCCACATGCCATCACAGAGCGCGGCCCACTTCACACGCTACCAAATACCGCGCATCTTATCACGAAACTTCTGCATTTGCCTATAAATACAGTCTCATTTCCATTTACTCATCAGACCGAGCTACGCCTCCTGTGGGTCAGAGATGGGCACGATGGGTTTCAGCTGTAATCTCTTGCTTGTTTTGATAGCAGGCTCCATTCTCACTGCAATACCATCAAATGCTACTTACCACACAAGTCCCCCAAAGCCATACCAGTACAAGTCTCCTCCTCCACCCGTTCACATACCATCCCCTATCCCTAAGCCACCTGTGAAGCCACCACCCAAGCCCCCCGTCGTTAAGCCACCACCAAAGCCACCTGTAGTGAAACCACCACCCAAGCCACCTGTCGTAAAGCCACCTCCCAAGCCAGTTTCTCCTCCCCATTACCCTTACAAATCCCCACCACCACCAGTTGTAAAGGTTTCTCCTCCCAAGCCCGCTCCAACATATCCCCCTCCCAAGAAGTCCCCACCAGCTTACTCACCCCCCAAACCATCACACCCTCCTACACCAGTTTATACTCCACCCAAAAAGTCTCCACCCAAGCCTCCTCTTGTGAAGCCACCAGTCTCCCCGCCATACAAGTACAAATCCCCACCTCCACCAAAGGTTGTTGTGAAGCCCCCTCACCCTCCTGTTGTCACTCCCTCACCACCTAAACCTACGCCTATTTACCCACCTCCTCACGCTAAGTCCCCCGTATACCCACCTCCCCATCACTACGCCTACAAGTCTCCTCCTCCCCCTTATTAGGCAACTCTGGTGCTGCCATATAAAGCCTGGTAGCTGCTGTTCTGAGGTAATTTTCAGCTTTGTCTTCTTATTACTAACATTTATAATGCCTAATAGATCTCCATCGATATGCTCTATGGTTTCTCGCTTTCCTCTAACATTGGCATCGATTCTTAGCTCTGCATCTCAATGCTTGTTGCCTTATTATTAAGTACTCACAATGAAAAGTTCATTGTTTCTAGTCGCCATTTTTAAGGTAGCTAGCTTGCACCATTTGGATCTATATGTGGGCATTGTTTTCTTGATTTTAGCTCTATTTAAAGATTTATTATAGTTTTGGGCTCTTTCAAGATTTTTTAAATTTTCTTTACTTCTTAGTAGTAAAGCTTTTCGATCCATAAGTTACAGTCAGTTTTTTATTTTTGTGAAATGTTATTAGTATTTAAGAAATTGTTTTTGAAATCAGTTGTATACGATTGTATATAAATATTTGAATCACATTTCTTAATTTATCATTGGGTAAAGGATTGTGATCCAAAACATCAATGCAAATCATAAGCAATCTTTTCAATACTACATAGAATGAAGAAAAACCAACTATGTTAATGACTTTCATTTTCTTTTCTAACTCAATCTCATTAAGACCATAGATCCATCATAATCAGTGACCATTCAATTATGTTCGATATTTATCCTCTTTTCTAACTCAATCCCATTATTGCGACATATCTATCATAAAATGTGACCAGAAATTTTAAGATTAAAATTTTATATGTCATTCAATTTATTGACTAAATCCAAACTGATTTGACATTTTTTTCTGTTGCAGGTTAACTTATATGTTTTGTGGATCCCCTTGTGAAATGGGAAACATGGAGACTACTAGCTAATAGACAATGTGGAGCGTCTTCAACGCATAGATCAAAGTATCTAAGTCTTTTCTAAATAAGCAATGTCGAGTTATTTGCAATGAAATAATTAAGTTATTATGATATACAAAGCCTCGAATTACATGTGTGAATATTTATCTGTTCATGAGCATAGAAGTTATATTAATGGGGATTTTTCGATAAATGAATATATGTCATAGAAGTTATATTAATGGGGATTTTTCGATAAATGAATATATGTCGACATACATTCGTATTTAAGAAAACATGTTTAATTAAGCGCTTAAATAAAATATATCAGATGACGTGACAGTCAATAATCGCAAGAAAATAATATATATTTAAGTAGATGGTTGAAAAGGCAGATGTAATTTTCGAGTGACGACAGGAAACGACATTTGTTGAGTAAGATACGTTTTTCATGGGACTTGCGAACATGAAGCATGTTACTATTTTTCACGATATAGGCCTAAAATAAGTAAGCAATCTTGAAATTTTAAGATGTTTAAAAAGGTTTTTGGTCTCTTACGAATCCACCGGAGGGAACATAATGCATTGTTTTACACTCGCACGTTTATTTACAAGTACGGATTGGCTTTTTCTAAGGTAGGTTTCACAGTCGGGCTACCATTTATTTTATCAAGCCATGAAAAGGACTCCTGTTTTAAATAATAAATAGTACTGTAGCAGTGTTTTATGGTGGTATTAAATAGTGACTTTAATTTTTATGTAATTCTGTCTGTGAAACATTATATAATTAATGTACATGTATGCTGTTTAGTTGAGAGCTATAAATATCTGTCACGAACATTTATATCTATATAATTATTTGATAGTATATTTAGATATTATTCTTAATTTTTTTCAAATTTGAAAGTCTTGAAAGTATTGTAAAGATTAATATTATAATCGACATCCTAAATGTTTAATAATGGGACATTTTAAATGTTTAATAAAGTGACAATAAAATAAGATTATATAAATGACTATTTGAAAAATACGTACATATAGTCAAAATACAAGAATTTGTAAGGAACATTTATTTATTACCTTCAAAAATTTATTGTGCTTAAAATTATAGAAATGCCTCATTTATTTATGTAGTACACATTGTTAAATGTAAAGAACCGCATAATGTTCTACTGAGGGAGTTGCCCACTATCCCCTCTTTTTTCTAATGAATGTTAAATGAAATGGTTCAATAAGTGGTATATTGATTGCCTGCTCCAAAAGGTGTATTGATTGTGTGCTCCACCACCCTTACACATCTCTTTTTTGTGGATGATATTTTGTTGTTCAATGATGGTTCATAATTGAATTGATTAAAGGTAAGGAGATTTAGGCTTTATTTTTGTCACCAAAGGTATGACGATCAATATAATGAGCGCAATCTTTCTTAGTAGAATTTAGATAGAACAACATAATTGGATTCTTGTGAGATGGGTTCCTGTGAACCACTACTCATGAAAAATGGGTCAATGAGTGTGACTTGTAAAACTACATGGTTGAATCTTGATAGCAATATCATAATTTGACATGCTGTGGAAAATACCTCTTTATGAATTGATGAGCTTAAGGGGCTCTATAATGAATGATTAATAAGGCACAACACTTGTTGAAGGTCTTGCAAATAAGTGTTGTGCATCACCTCCACGAACAACTAGATAGATAGAGAGAAATAAAATGAATGCAAGAGTGATAAAAGCAAACCCCACTCAAGGAGAACCTAAATTACGAAATAGAGATGTAATAGATAGGGGATGTGAGAATTCTTAGGATGCTAAAAAAATGCAAGGCACAAGATAAATATCACCTGCAAGGCTTAAGGAAGCCAAGGAAGTAATTTCCACGTGTCAAATTATGATATCGCTATGAAGATTCAACCTTGTAATTTTATGAGTCAAAACTCATTGACCCATGTTTCATGAAGTGGTTCATAAGAACCCATCTCTCACAAGAATCCAATTATGTTGTTCCATGTAAATTCTACTAAGAAAGATTGGACTTATTATATTGATCACCATACATTTGGTGACACAAAATAATCCTAAAATCTCCTTAACCTTAATCAATTCAATTATGAATCATTGCTGAACAACAAAATATCATCCACAAAAGGAGATGTGTAAGGGTGGTGGCGCACACAATTAATATACCCACTTATTGGACCATTTGTTTAGCAAAAATTTGGTCATTAGAAAAAAGAGGGGATAGTGGGCAGGGCCCTCAATAGGACATTATGTGGTTCTTTATATTTAACCATGTGTACAACATAAATAAATGAGACAACTCTATAATTTTTATAATTTTAAACACTATATTTTTCAAGGTAATAAATAAATGTTCTTTACAAATTCTTGTACTTTGACTATATGTACATATTTTTTAAGTAATCATTTATATAATTTAATTTTATTATCTCATTATTAAACATTTAAGATGTCAATTATAATATTAATGTTTACAATACTTACAAATTGAAAAAAGCAATGTTCATTATTTAAAGTTAAGAATAATATCTAAATGTACTATCAAATAATTATATAGATCTAAATGTTCGTGACAAATACTTATAGCTCTCAACTAAGCACCTTACATGTACATTAATTATATACTGACAAAATTACATATATTAATGTCATTATTGTTTTATGGTGTTATGAAACATGGGCCAATGAGTTTGACTTGTAAAACTACATGGTTGAATCCTGATAGCGATATCATAATTTGATACATTGTGAAAAA
This sequence comes from Sequoia sempervirens, assembly GCA_007258455.2. Taxonomy (NCBI): domain Eukaryota; kingdom Viridiplantae; phylum Streptophyta; class Pinopsida; order Cupressales; family Cupressaceae; genus Sequoia; species Sequoia sempervirens. The sequence goes on from VDFB02271358.1 coordinate 571,724,512, forward strand.
AACCTCCTACTTATCAATTGATGGGTTAAAGGGGCTCTATATTGAATGGTTAAAAGGCACATCACTTGTTGAAGGTTTTGCAAATGGGGTTGCAAGCTAAGTGGGCTTAAACTTGGAGAAAACTTTGAGGTTAAGCATGCTTGAGCTAGAGTAGTATTGGGATGGGTGACCTCTTGGGAAGGCCTAGTGCTTCACCTTTGTGAGCATCACGTAGATGCAATGAGTGCTAAGTGGACCATTCACTATCATGAGAGATGGGTTCTTGTGAACCACTACTCATGAAACATGGGTCAATGAGTCTAACTCATAAAACTACATGGTTGAATCATGATAGCAATATCATAATTTGACATGTTGTGGAAAATACCTTATACTTACCAATTGATGAGCTAAAGGGGCTATATAATGAATGGTTCATAAGGCATAACACTTGTGTAGAGAAGGGGAATTTGCTGCTCGTGAGTCTCTTTATTCTCAAGAGAATCCCAGGGAGCGAATTGCCCTAAACTACCTCAAGGAATATAGTGAGTTTCAAAATTAGAATGAGGTCACAGAGGTTTTCTGGATAATCTGACGAGCTCCCGAACAATGGATAGAAACACGAAAAAAGGATGATAACGTGGCACACTGGAGTCCCATAGGCATACTAGTGTCTTGTACGAACCAAAAACTAAGAATATCACAGAAAACAAGAAAGCCATTACTAATAGCCTGATTACTAAGAAATTCTAGAATGTGAGAAAATAACAGAGTATGATAGAACTGAAATAAAGTAAAGTAAACTAAGTAAAACATAAATGATAAAGTGTGAGAAGGAGAGATAGAGAATATTGACAACAACCAAAGAAATGAAGCCTCCAACAAGTAGATATCTTCAATACTTGCACACATAATACCAAGGGAACATGTTGGGGCTGTTTCTAAGGGGCTTGCCTCAGTCAAACACCTGTTTCAGTGTTCCCACCTCCATGAATAGCCAGTTATATAGAGAGAAGTAATAATAAAAATGAAATGAATGCAAGAGTGATAAAAGCATACTCTGCTCAAGGAGGAGAACCCAAATCACAAAATAGAGATGCAATAGATAGGGGATGTGATAAATCATAGGATGCTCAAAGATGCAAGGCACAAGATAGATATCACCTGCAAGGCTTAAGGTAGCCAAGAAGATCTAGACAAAGCTACGAGAGGCAAGATAATTGCAAAGAGTGTTGTGAGAGCTTGAGGATGTTGTAGAAAGTTGTATAGAGCTATACAAGAAAGATAGTAAGAGAGGAAGAGAAGTGAGAGCTCAAGGGAGAAACCAAGAAGACCAAATGAATTGAAAATATAGCATTTAAAGAGAGAATAGGATGGAAAAGAAGCTTTCCAAGCTGTTACAAGGCATTTCAGGTTGTTACCATTGAAAAAAGTAGTTGACAATTGGCAAGGCACTCAGAAACGACCATTTGAACGTTGAAATGTCATAAGACACTAGCCCGACATGCAAACGTCCATGGGATGTGCTAGTGTCTAGACAAATCATGCTACAAAATGACAAGCACAAGAAATGCACAAGGTTTGACACAAAGCTAATGCACAAGGGTAGTTGCTGAAAAGGGGTGTTGAGCATCCTGAGAGGGAAAAAGGCTTATCCAGGGATTAAAATGAACCTACACAAATGCTAAGGGAGTGGATACTAAAGTGGATAAAAGAATGTATGTGAAATTGCAAGGGGTACAATTTTAAGACATTACATTTTACCCCCACTTTAGTAGACATATAAATCTACACTAATATGCACGCTAAAGGAAATCTACTAAACATAAATAACATCATGATGCCAAAAAGATACTGTAGAGGAAGTAGATTACTCTTCAAACCAAGGAAGCATGCCCCCAGGCTAAATACCTACTAAACAAATGCATTAGACAAGAAAGACTTGCACAAGACAACAATGTTAGAACATAAAAAACAATTACATCACAATGTTAGAACATATACGTGAATAACACATACACAAAAGCACACAACAAACTAAAGGATTTGAGTCAACAAAGTGAAAGAGACCTTGATGTAAAAGGTTGTCTCAATACTATGCGTCATCCCCAAATTAAGAAATAACATAGAAGAATTCTTAAACAAAGAGAAGAATGTAAGGATTGATTGCTTTAAGAGAAGAATGCACCCAAAAGTCAGGGAAGCAACCAATGCCAAAGAGAGAAAGAGGTATATACTCAAGATGAAAAAGATGCAAGTCTTCGATTCAGTATACACAACTCTAAGTAGAAAGAAATTGAAGAGAAGAGAGAATGTTCAAGAGGAGGAATCAAAATTCCAAGAGGGATGGCTTCACAGTTACTTGGTCCTGAGGAGAGTTGAACAAAATGCACTATAGGCCCTCGGACCTATGGAAAGGTGAACAAAAGGCTCTACAGGTGCACGGTCCTACAAATTTGAACAAAGACATCTTGCAGGATGAAAGTGCTTTACAGGTCCTCAGACTTGCAAAGGAGGTACCCTAGGTTCTTGGTCATAAGGGAAGCCCGATGTGAGAGGATCCATAGAGTCTAATGGGCCCTTACAGGTGCTTGGTCTTGCAAGGAAAGCTTGATGCAAAAAAACTCTATAGGTTCTCACTCTTGCAAAGCAATACTAATCGAATAATCCTGTGGCTACAACAAGCTGTGTTGCAGGACAATAATAGAAAAGATAGGTCTAGTCAGGCTGTCCCCAAGCTATACGCCAATGAATTCATTTGAAGGAGAAGCTTTCAAAGGGGGTTCCTTCAGTAGGGAACCCTTTGAGACACAAAGGGGGCCATTCAAAGGGACACTCCAATTGAAAGATAGAGAGAAGAGAGGGGGTCCTTAAGAAGGACACACATCTCCAAAATGAGTTATCACTACCCCCAACATACAGGGGAGGAGAACCATGTGAGATACTATAGAAGGGAGGTGTGAGAACCTTGTGAGAAAATACTTAGAATGGATAGGATAGAGGTAGACCTCGATATCATTTGTCATGCGAAGAAAAGAGAAAGGTGCATCAACAAAATGGAAGAGTGATCGCACTAGAATCACAAAGTTGTATTTTATCCTTCAAGGCCTTATATCCACTAGTGGAATGGCTAGGCACTTGATGGTATGCACAAAAAGAATGTTTTTCTTTATCATGTTTATGAAATTTTTTATGCATAGGAGGAGGAAGAGTAATCAAGTAGGCTTTGATAAGCCTCAATAGAATATTCTCTTGCTCAGATAAAGAATGAGGACCAGGAAGCAACCCTTTCTCTTGTCGAGAAAAGCTTAACTGCTCATAAGAAGACATGAAGATAGCGGATAATGGCGGATGAATCAATATGAGAGAACGAGGTTGAGCAGAAATCATGTCAACATTTAACTGTGGTTTATGTTTCTAGATTGTTCATTTGAGCAACCGAGCCCCAAATTATGCTTACGAGGTGCAAATTCTATAGGGACCTGAATGCTTTGTTCGTTACGCCCACAACCTTTATGCCCATAGCCATATTTAGAGACAAGTTTAAAGCCAAGGCCATAATATGTTTACAAATCTTGAGGAGGAGGATCTTCATAGAGACCATTGTTCTAGCAATGGAGATTATACTCCTATACATGATCGCCATCAGCCTTCTTGTCAGGATTGTCAGCATTAGCCTCTTTAACAAAAACTTGTAATCATCTTCCTCAGAGGGGGGAGGATCAACATTAAGAACATTACAATTTGCATTCACATTTGCATCACAATACAAAATAATAACCATCTTTGATAGCGGGTTTGGATGATGTTATAGGAAGGCCTAAGTGAATTGAGTTGACTTTATATTCTCCAATGAAGGATTTAGTAAAGTTTAGAGAACCCCAATCATCACCAAGACATGCATTTGATTTAAAATTAGAACTAGAATGGGAAGACTTAGGACTTTCTACTTTCGGTTGTTCCTCCTTAGGGATATTCGCTTCAAGGATAATCTTTACAAATGGTACCACTGAGGAACATGTTATCGCATTAGAGGTAAGTGACAAAATACAATTCTTAAGAGTGGAAACAATTGAACCTTGACCAACAACAACCAATTCACAAAGGTGAACAACTTTAGGGTTAGCCTTGATTGTGACCACTTGATTGTATGCCACAAACTTCAGAGAACAATGTAAAGTAGAAGTCACAGTGCCCATAGCATGAATCCAGGGTCTCCCCAAGAGAAGATTGCAAGGTAAGGGGCCATGCATCACATAAACCAAGGTGGGCAAGGTAATAGGGTCCAACTGCAATGGTAGGATTATCATGCCTAGGGATTTTTGATCAACATTATCAAATCCATGAATGTATAGGGAAAAAGCACCTAAAGAAGAAGAATCAATTTTAATCTTAGGTAATAGATCTATACCATAAATGTTGAGGGCCAAACTGATGATGAGGGTATGTCTAATACCAATAGTATTAACGTTAACTATGATCATTAAAGGGTCCACTTGTTTTTGCACATCCAAGGGTGGAAGTTTTTGGCACCTTCAAATTTTCAATTTTGAAGGACCCATATTGAAAAAATTGCCTATGCACACTCAAAAGTGCACCTGCGAAATCTGCCCAAGTGACCTACTTTGGAGGGTCACAATTCAGAACCAGCTAATTTTCATGCCAAATGGATTGTTGCTTTCCATTCTCCCCACATTCATATACTCCCTAGTCCAGTTTCAGAGCCTCATTATAAGATTTGATATTTTTACCAGGTCAAAAGCAAATGTAGTTTGCTCTGTTTTCACACTTGCATTTTTAGAACTTTTCAAGAAGGTCAAGTTTGACCCTTAATATCTAGTGATGAATGATGATTCAAGGAAAGCCTTCTTTCACATAGACTCAGTGTACTCAAATGACCTAGTGTGTCCAATGGTAGTTCCCCAAGAGATGGTTTGATATTTTTTTAAAGTAGCAACTTGGTGAGCTTTAATTGGTTCTAAATAGAAACAGTTGTAGAAATGTCTAAGTAAGCCACTTTGTCGATTGATATCTTGCGCCTCAAGATATGTTTTCCAAATCCTTTTAAGCACTAAATTCTTGGGTCAAATGTCTACATGCCTGCTCAGTTCTAGGGTCTTAGGATAAGTTTTGATGGGTTATTTAATCGTTCTCTGATCGCGATAGAGCCAAATATGGTGTTCCATAAAGTGTCAAATTTTGAAAATATAATGACAACCCATTTCTCATTTTGGTCCAAAACCTCTCCAGCTCCATTTTCATAAAAAAAAGAGGTCATCTCATACATTATTTTAATACATTTCAGTCACGACAGAGGCGTCATGAGGGCCAATTTACAAAGGAGGTACTTGAATTTTAAGGGCTGGGAAAAATTTGAGGAAATGGGTTTTCTCTAAATAATTGATAATTTCCCTATGCAAATATTCATGGCTCCAGGTTTCCCGATTTGCTTGCAATACATTTTCCCTATTTGGGTCATAGTCGAAATTAAATTTTCCCTATTCTCTAAAGTTTTGATGCAATATATTTAAATTTTTTTATGTTTTTTAAATATTATAAAATTGGAATGCATGAATTGTGGGAATTTTTAGGGAAAATTTAATATTTGTTTCAAACTTTATAATGTTCAACATTATAATTTTTGCCTTCCTTGCTAGCCCGTGGAAGAAATGCTCATGACTGTGGAGACTCACGAGGAAGCGGGGAGAGAAGGAAAGTGGTGCAGGAGCACCTAGGTAAAACTAGTCAGTTAGGAAGACTAGAATAAAGTTTTGTTTTTGAAATGTTTTCCATAAAGGTCATGTTCACCATTGCATTGAGGTAGATAACTTAGAGGTGTGTTGGTCCCAAGGATAGAATTTGTGAAGGGATGAATAAGTTTTGAAGCTCATCTTGCTTAGTTTTCTAAAAGTTGGCAAAGGTTGAAAAACACAGTGGATTTTATAACTTTTTCCATTAGGTCATCAATAGGTTCGACTAAAGGAGCTTAACTATTTTTGGAGCCTATTTAAGGTGTGCTTCGACCATAGAGTAGGGTTGGAAGCGCGAATGTTGTAGTGAATTTTTGTGAAATTGAAGGAAGACAGCGTTTTGTGAGACAATTTCTGTTTTTACATCCAAATAGAGCTTTAAATGGATTAAATCTGCTACTATCTTGACTGTAGGATGTAGTGTTGTTAGCATACGAGCATTGTGTAACATTAAATAACTTCTTTGTTCAATTCTCAAGCACTATTTGTAAATAGTTTACTTTTGCCCTGTTACTGGTCTGAACTAGATAGTTATGAGGAAATGGAGTCCTAGACCACTTTCCCACCGTACAAACTGTACGACCCTTTGGGAATAGTGCCTAGACTCCATGTTTGTACAAATGCTAGGTTTTAGGGTTTGTGTGTGTGCAGGAGCTATTAGCAAGGTCTTGCCCTAGGCAAGCCAGGAAGAGTCTAGCTAGGGAAGACATGGGGTGCAGAGCACATAACTTGCAGGGGTGACAAGGAATTGATAAATTTCCTTTTGGAGAATTTAGCTGTGAGTCTTGGCAAGGCCTAGTGGTCAGGAGGAGGCTCCATCAACCCATTTGGTGTGTGAAATCTTTGACAGTTTGGAAGCAGCCTGAAAAAGGCTTATAAACCCTAGTTTTTGGCCATTTTTGGGTTGGAGCAGTGTACGAATAGTGGAGGCTCCAAACCCCAAAAATATTTAAGGTGTGGGCAAGGGTACCACGAATCCCAAGAAAATATTTGGGTTCATTTGGAGAAATTGGGCACACTTTCCACTTTTCTTGGGTTAGGAGACCTAATTGGGGCTCTAGGGCTTGTAGCCTTTTCTAACCCTAAGAGAGGGTTTGGTGAGAGCGATGGAGAATTGGAGATTGGTGGATGATCAAGAAACCTAGGGGAATGATCTTGAAGCTATGGGAGACATCACACACCCCTGCATCGTATTAGTGAAGGTTGGAGAATTAATTAGCCTTTAGGAAGATTTAGGGGTAAGGAGAGAATGGCAGAGAGAGCACCAAGATTGGCTTGGTTAGGGAAATTGAGATGATAGTAGGGTTGGCCAGGAGAGCCAGGGGTGCCTAACAAGCATTAGGACCTATAGGTTAAGGTGGTGGAGAGTGACACCAAAGGGGTTAGCCAAGGTGAGACCCAGAGCATGGAACAGTGAGTGTTCCATCCAACCCTACCCTATCAGATTGGTATTAGAGCAAGTTAAAGATTTGGGATAGAATCTTGCATGTCAAACCTTGAATCTAGTGGCTCTACCATCATGGTGACAAATGCTGAATTGGCCAAGATGGTCGAAGAACAAGAGGAAGACAATAAGCTATTAAAAGAAAGAATAGAACAACTTGAGAAAGCATTGAATAGTGTGCAGTTGGAAAGAAAAGTACCAAAGAAAGAAGAGGTTGCAGAGGAAGAAAAGGTCCCTGAACCTGACCTTGTTTTGGAAGAAGAGCCTTTCTTAAAGGCATTGAAGGCTTTGAGTGGAAAAGGACTTGAAGGCATACCACTGTTTAATGGAAAAATGGAAGCTGATTTGATTGTGGATTGGATAGAGGGAATGGAAAACCATTTTGAGTGTGATGGGGTCACAGAAGAACAAAAGGTAAAGGTGGCCAAATCAAGACTAAGAGGTTCTGCCTTGACATGGTGGAAGTTCGTTCAGACAGAGAGGGAAAAGGAAGGAAAACAACCTATTTCAACTTGGAAAGGAATGGTTGCCAAAGTGAGGGAAGCATACATGCCAGATGATTATGAGATTCAGTTACACAAGAAGAGACAAAGCCTAAGGCATAAAGACCAAGATGTGAATACCTACACAAAGGAGTTCCAAAAAATTTGTATGAGGTCTAATGTTTCCGAAGATGAAAGTCTCAAGGTGGCTAGGTATCTTAATGGCTTGAAATGGAACATTCAAGAGGAGATGGCTCTTTTAAATCCTAAGATAGTACATCAATGTTACCAATTAGCTATCAAGATTGAGGAAAGAAACAAGAGGAAGCAAGACCAGGCTTCTAAGGGTAGAGGCAAAGGCAAAGATCAAAGAGATCAAAGAGCACAGTGAGGTGGCTACCAAGGTAGAGGCAATGACCAAAGAAACCAAGGAGAGTTTAAATCCATAGATCATAGAAATGAATCACCTTCTAGAGGAGGGTATAACAGAGGTAGCGGACCTCAAGGAGGTTCAAATAGAGGAAGAGGAGTAGGCAGGAGAAATTATTACTTTGCTAATATGAAGTGTTACCATTGTGGACAAGTAGGACATCCAGCTTATAGGTGTCCGGAGAAAGCATCTTCATCAAGCAATGAGAAGAGAGTGGCTTATGCACAAGAGGACACCATGAGTCCTAAGTCACCTAAGGTCAGTCACATTGAATTTGAGATGGGAGAGAATATGATGTTTAGAAGAGTGTTGATCAGACAACCAATCAAGGAAGAACCAAAACAAAGAAGAGCTCTATTTAGAGTGAAGTGCAAGATACTTGGTAAAGTATGCAAGGTCATTGTAGATTCAAGTTCAACAGACAATATCATCTCAGAAGAAGCAGTAATGAAACTGAAAATGAAAAAGGTACCCCACACTAACCCCTACAAGGTAACATGGCTCAACAAAGGGCGGAGTGTTCTAGTGAATGAGCAAGTAACAGTGTAGTTTTCCATTGGAGGATACAAGGAAAAGTTAGTTTGTGATGTTTTACCCATGGATGCATGCCATCTACTATTGGACAGAACATGGCAGTATGAAAAAAGTGCCATGTATGATGGGAAAGAGAAAAGCATTTCTTTCGAGAAGGATGGGAAGACTTTCAAGTTGCAGTCACTGTCAGAAGAAGAAGAGGGACAATCAAAGACACCAAGTGTCATGTTGAGTAGTGAGAAGGAGTTGCTTAACAACCTACATCAAGGGGGTGAAGGATATGTGGTTATGTTACAACCTAAAGAAGAAGACAAGGCTGAAAAGACAGTCATACCCGGAGCAGTCTTAAAGTTGTTGGATCGGTTTAAGGACATTGTAAGTGATGGTGCACCTGCAACTCTACCACCAAAGAGAGCCATAAGTCATCAAATTGACTTCATACCTGGAGCCTCATTGCCTAACAAGGCAACTTATAAGCTTACACTGGATCAGAATCTAGAGGTAGCTAGGCAAGTGCAAGAGTTATTGGATCAAGGAATGATTCAAAAGAGCATCAGCCCATGTGCAGTACCAGTGGTCTTAGCAACCAAGAAGGGAGGTAAATAGAGGTTATGCACTGATTCTAGAGCAATAAATAGGATCACCATTAGGCATAGGTTCCCTATTCCTAGAATTGAAGACTTAATGGATTGTCTTGGAGGAGCTCAATACTACACAAAGTTGGATCTCAAGAGTGGATACCATCAGATCATAATTAAGGATGGTGATGAGTGGAAGATAGCTTTTAAGACAAATGATGGGTTATATGAATGGAGAGTGATGCCATTTGGTCTCTCCAATGCCCCTAGCACATTCATGAGGCTCATGAATGAAGTACTTAAAGACTTTACAGGGATATTTGTGGTGGTATACCTTGATGACATCCTCATATTCAGCAAGACAAAAAAGAGCATTTAAAACATGTGGAGTTGGTTCTTAGAAGGTTGCAAGAGGAGAAGTTGGCAATCAATCTAGAGAAGTGTGAGTTCTTTAAGAAAGAGATTGTATATCTGGGTTTTGTAGTGTCCAAAGGATCTTTGAAGATGGATCCAAGCAAGGTGGAAGCTATCCTAAACTGGCCTACACCAACCACAGGGACAGAGGTAAGAAGTTTTCATGGATTGGCTCAATTTTATAGAAAATTCATAAGGAACTTTAGTGGTATATGTGCACCAATCCTAGATACAATTAAGGGTGGTTTAAAAACTAAGTTTGTGTGGACTCAAGAAAGAAAGGGTTTGAGAAGCTGAAACAAGAGGTGGCTACTCAACCTATTCTCTTATTACCTAGTTTTGACAAATTGTTCACTGTTGAATGTGATGCAAGTGGAGTGGCAGTAGGAGGAGTGCTAAGTCAAGAGGGTAGGCCTATAGCCTTCTTTAGTGAGAAGCTCAATGAAGCAAAGAAGAAGTATTCAACCTATGACTTAGAACTTTATGCTTTGGTTCAGTCACTTAGGAAGTGGAGGCATTACCTTCTACCCAAGGAGTTTGTAGTCTTTATTGACAATCAGGCACTTAGCTATATCAACACTCGAGAGAAGTTGAGTAATAGGCATTTGAAATGGATGGAATACATCCAAGCTTTTACCTTCACCATCAAGCACAAGAAGGGACAACTAAACAAAGTGGCAGATGCATTGAGCAGGAGGTTGTTGATAGTGCAAGAGATACAAGTGAAGAGCATAGGGATTGACAGTTTTGAAGACCTCTATGGGGAAGATGAAGACTTTTCAGAGGTCCATAAGGTATGTACTAACTTTGAGAACCATTTCCATAGCCAATACTCTGAGTATACTTTTCAAAGTGGTTTGTTGTTTAAAGGAAATCAGTGTGTGTTCCAAGAGGATCAATGAGAGAAAACCTCATTCAAGAGAAGCATAATGGCAGTCTTAGTGGACATTTTGGCATCAACAAGACCTTAGAACTAGTGCAAAGATTCTATTATTGGCCTAAGTTGGCAAGAGATGTTAGAAAGTATGTGGAACAATGTGTTGTGTGTATGAAAGCTAAGGGAGGAGCTAGTAATGCTAGTCTATATCAACCCCTACCCATTCCTAACAGACCATGGGAGTGTGTGAGCATGGATTTTGTGGTAGGCCTTCCTAAGACCAAGATTGGTTTTGACAATGTCTATGTAGTAGTGGACAGATTTAGCAAAATGAGTCATTTTATCCCTTGCAAAACTACTCATGATGCTAGTTACATAGCTCACCTCTTCTTCAAGGAAGTTGTAAGGATCCATGGATTGCCTTTGAGTATTGTTTCAGACAGGGATGTGAAGTTCATGAGTCACTTTTGGAAGACTCTATGGAGTAGATTGGGTACCAACCTGTCATTTGGATCAGCTTACCATCCTCAGACCGATGGTCAAACAGAGGTGGTTAATAGGGTGCTAGGTAACTTTCTAAGGTGCCTAACTAAGGAGTATGGACAGACATGGGATATGGTTATCTCACAAGCTGAGTATGCTTACAATGATAGTGTGAACCGGACCACAGGGAAGAGTCCTTTTGAAGTTGTGTATGGGATGCACCCAAGAGGAATATGTGAGCTCAAAGATCTTGGAGCTATGGAACATAGAAGTGGACATGCCGAGGATTTCAGTCAAACCATGAAAGAGATTCAGGAGCAGGTGAAGAAGATAGTCACCGAGGCTACACAAAAGTTGAAGAAGGCAGATTTGTCAAGGAAAGATGTACAATTTGTAGTAGGAGACTATGTCATGGTCCACCTCAAAAAATCAAGGTTACATAAGGGTACATCAACCAAGTTGCAGATGAAGAGAGTGGGTCCATGCAAGGTATTAGCCAAGTATGGGAAAAATGCATACAAGGTGGAGTTACCTACCGATCTAGGGATCTCTCCAGTGTTTAATGTAGTTGATTTGATCAAGTATAAGGGATCAATCAAGGATTTGGATCAGAACAATAGGGAAATCTTCTAGGATGTAAGGAACATGCCCCTACCTACTCCAGACAAGCAACAAGTAGAACGAATCTTGGAGTCAAGAGTGCAAGAGTCTACAAGGCACAAGGTGTACATGGAGCACCTTATCAAGTGGAAGAATAAGCATGAATCAGAAGCCACATGGGTACAAGAAGATCAGTTCAAGAATTTTGGTACTGACTTGTCATTGATCTCTCTTGCCATTCCTTAGTGTTTGGGCTGAGAGGGGGAGAATGGTGCAGGAGCACCTAGGTAAAACTAGTCAGTTAGGAAGACTAGAATAAAGTTTTGTTTTTGAAATGTTTTCCATAAAGGTCATGTTCACCATTGCATTGAGGTAGATAACTTAGAGGTGTGTTGGTACCAAGGATAGAATTTGTGAAGGGATGAATAAGTTATGAAGCTCATCTTGCTTAGTTTTCTAAAAGTTGGCAAAGGTTGAAAAACACAGTGGATTTCATAACTTTTGCCATTAGGTCATCAATAGGTTTGACTAAAGGAGCTTAAATATTTTTGGAGCCTATTTAAGGTGTGCTTCGACCATAGAGCAGGGTTGGAAGTGCAGATGTTGTAGTGAATTTTTGTGAAATTGAAGGAAGACAACGTTCTATGAGACAATTTCTGTTTTTGCATCCAAATAGAGCTTTAAATGGATTGAATTTGCTACTGTCTTGACTGTAGGATGTAGTGTTGTTAGAATACAAGCATTGTGTAACATTAAATAGCTTCTTTGTTCAATTCTCAAGCACTATTTGTAAATAGTTTACTTTTGCCTTGTTGCTGGTCTAAACCAGACAGTTCTAAGGAAATGGAGTGCTAGACCACTTTCCCACCGTACAAACTGTACGACCCTTTTGGAATAGTGCCTAGACTCCATGTTTGTACATATGGTAGGTTTTAGGGTTTGTGTGTGTGCAGGAGCTGTTAGCAAGGTCTTGCCCTATGCGAGCCAGGAAGAGTTCAGCTAGGGAAGACATGGGGTGCAGAGCACATAACTTGCAGGGGTGACAAGGAATTGATAAATTTCCTTTTGGAGAATTCAGATGTGAGTCTTGGCAAGGCCTGGTGGTCAGGAGGAGGCTCCATCAACCCATTTGGTGTGTGAAATCTCTGACAGTTTGGAAGCAGCCTGAAAAGGCTTATAAACCCTAGTTTTTGGCCATTTTTGGGTTGGAGCAGTGTACAGACAGTGGAAGCTCCAAACCCCAAAAATCTTCAAGGTGTGGGCAAGGGTACCATGAATCCCAAGAAAATATTTGGGTTCATTTGGAGAATTTGGGCACACTTTCCACTTTTCTCAGGTTAGGAGACCTAATTGGGGCTCTAGGGCTTGTAGCCTTTTCTAACCCTAGGAGAGGGTTTGGTGAGAGTGATGGAGAATTGGAGATTGGTGGATGATCAAGAACCCTAGGGGAGTGATCTTGAAGCTATGGGAGACATCACACACCCCTGCATCGTATTAGTGAAGGTTGGAGAATTAGGTAGCCTTTAGGAAGATTAAGGGCTAAGGAGAGAATGGCAGAGAGAGCACCAATATTGGCTTGGTTAGGGAAATTGAGATGATAGTAGGGTTGGCCAGGAGAACCAGGGGTGCCTAACAAGCATTAGGACCTATAGGTTAAGGTGGTGGAGAGTGACACCAAAGGGGTTAGCCAAGGTGAGACCCAGAGCATGGAACAGTGAGTGTTCCATCCAACCCTACCCTATGAGAAAGCTTGCAACGGGATTTGAGGGGGATTAAAACAATTTTTAATGATTTTGTTTATACATTGGATGGAAAAAATTAGTTTATATGCTATTTGCCTGCTAGCCCATGAAGGCTTTTGCTCACGGGAGTAGAAAGTCATGGGGGCACAGGGAGATTATTGGGAGCCTTGTTAAGGGCAGATTTTGATCTGTAGTCTGTGTTGCAATGCAAATTGATGTTTTTCCTTCCCTTTGGAGGTCTTTTGAGGCATTTTGATGTGGATTGAGATGTGTTTTTTTGAGTGGAATACTGCAATCATGTTTTTGAGCTTCTAGGCATTTATTGGGGGTCAATTAGAGATCAAATTTGTTGTTCTCTACTTGAAATTCATCTCCTAACCTTTCCTATTTCCTGGGAAGAGCTTTTAAGCATGTTTGAAATGGATTTTGAGTGCCAACATGGTAAAAAATGCCCCTGCATCAGGATAAATGACTCCAACTTGCATTCACAGTCAAAATGTATTAAAATTGTTTGAGAGGAAATACCATAGCTAGAGGAGTTGCAGAGTGTTGAAAGCCAAGGCAGAGGAGGTCGATCGATAGCTATCGTAGAGGGAGAAATGTAGAGGAGGATCTACATTAGTCCACTTGCCCGTGAAGAGAAGTGCTGACAACATCACAGGAGGATAGGGAAGCTAGGATTGGCGAAGGAGGAATTAAATTTTTAATGCTCATGTTTTAAGTTGGTGCTAAAAATTTATTTCAAAGCTTTAATTTTTATTTTCCCGTGAGCCCGAGCATTATTTTTCTCTTGTCATCAAGTGCAGCGGGTGCGCAGGGATTTGAAGGAAGGCCAAGGTGGGCCCAAGTGACATATTTTAAAGTTTTAAAGTTTTAAAATGTGTCATGCGGTGATTAAATGTTGATTAAATGCTTTTTCACCTAAAAGGGCAAATATTTTAATTGATCAGGTAAAATCAAAAGGCACTGGTAAGTAAGTTTTATTTGCTCGATAAAACAAAGGTAAAAACTTTTATGCTGGGCATGAAAAGTTTAATGATGTGCAAAAGTAAAATTGCACGAAGGGAATTGATTTTTATGCTTGGAGAATAAATCAACATATTCACTGATTTTTAAATATAAAGCATAAGCTTCAAGTAAAGTGAATATTTTATTTGCTAGAATAAAGTTGTAATGTGCAGCAGGGTAAAATATGGAGAAGGGTTTTTCACGAGAAAGCAATGGAACATAATTATTTTTCACTACAGGGGTAAATGGAGAAATGAAATTTCTCACAAAGCAGAGGTATTTTTTGTTGTTGCACAGATAAAGTGAATGATGAAGAATGAAGTCTTCCCATTAAGGGAATATTTTTCTATTATAAGGGCAACAAGTGCAAGATGCATGAATCTAGGAGTAGATTGAAATTTCTTCAGCGAGCAAAGGCAGTTACAGATCAATAGAGCTGAAGATGCTAGATGTCAACTAAAGATGTGGTTTTAGGGTTTATCCTTCTTCTATATATTTTCTTCTTCTCTCATTTGTAAAGGGTTATGAAACTTTTGGTTTAGGGGAACGAAATAGAGAATGCTTAGCTGGGAATTGGGGTTTTACTTACAGTAAATGCATGTACATAATTTTGTAACAGTTTCAATTAGTTTGAACAAATCAATAAAAATATTGCAGAAGTTATCTCCATTTTTTGTCCTCAAAATTCATATGGATTAAATATATCAATGATATGTTGATTTGTCATCGCAATCTGTTTGAAGTTGTGTAATTTTGTATATGGGTTTCTTCAAGTTAAGAATTAAATTCTGTATGCAAATTACTATGGGTTTGAGGGAATGGAGTGAATCTTCAAGTATGATCATGTAGTAATATGAGAGGTCACATTAATGTAAAGAATTAATTGTCAAAGGGCCACTAATTTGATATAAGTTGTTTAAGTTTGCATTCATGAGCTTAGATTTGACTCCATGCCTTAGGATTAGGCACTGATCTGTGATATTACCCAAATCATGTTCAAAAACAATCTAATCATATTAAATCTCTGTTACTTTGATCCTTTTGTTTTTTTGTTTAAGTTATTTTTGTTTCCCATATCTTATGGAATATGAAAAAGAATAGAGGCTGAATTTGAGAGAATTTCATCTATTAACCCTCTATGTGTTTGAGATGAAGATATTTAAGTTATTTGTTCTCAATAATGTTCAATGAAAATTGGATTACGCTTGAACCTGGTAGAATATACAATACCCATCAATCATAAACCTGACAACCATCCACTTTCATAGGTTTGTAGTTTGTTGTTTGACAAGTTTATCATATGCGTGGACCTACAATTAGGAGCACCTTCCTAAGTCCTGTGGAGCTCAAAGTGCAGAAGGATTTCATAGCCTTGTTCATTGGATTTTCTTGTCTTCAATCTCCTAATAGTGTAGATTCCTTGTCCTAAAAACTTAATCCCCTAGTTTAGGTATTGTGTTTCTCCTTAGGATTGAAGGTTGCAAGAAAAATAACCAACAAAATTTCTTGTGGATAGAATGCAATATTTAGTGAATCCGCACGAATATGATCTATCAACGCATTAACATTTTCCAATGTAGAAAAAGAAGGCAAGAGGATATTTTGCAAAGCTTCTTGAAACATACCTTGATAAACTAGAGTAGACTGAAGAAAGTCCCATAGTGATATCTTAGCTGGATTAACACAAATTTCTCAACAAGATCTTAATCACCAGGTGCTTTAGTTGTAGGTATAGGTGCTTGAGGATGGCTTGGTTGAGAAGGCGGTAAAGAACCAAGTTGATTGACCTTTTGTTTATTATTTATATTATTATAAGTATGGGCTACCACTCTATAAGAGGGAGCCTTACAAAGATCAAGAGAATCACTATCAAATGGAACACCATTAATTAAACAAATCCTTTTAGGATAAGGACTAGCTAAATTCAGATAAATAACAGGTCTCTTAGGCCTCTGAGGGGCAGCATAGACATAAATTATATTTATAGATTTCTTACAACTTATAGAGGAATCATTTGAAGAAATATGCCCAACATATATCCTCAGAGGATCAGATGTGAGAGGAACTTCATCATTTATTAATGCATCATCTCTAGAAGAGAGTGCATTAGAATGAAGATGAGATCCATCATTCATGAATGCAATGTCCCCAAAAGAGAGCACATTGGAATGAAGAGAAGGTAGAGTAATGTTATAAAAAGCATCAATGATTTCGTCCTCTTGTGCCAAAATACCCTTAGAAGGAATTTAAGGAGAGGGATCAACAAAGAATAATAAGAAAGGAGAAAAAAACTCACTTTCACATGCTTGTAAGAAAACTTATTAAAGTTTCTTAACAAAGCTGGAAAGAGATAGAAGGAAGAAAGATAGAAAATACATTTTGAAATAGAGGTATAGACAAGTCGGTCGAAGGCCGACGTATCACCTTGACAGTATGAAATGGGGTTTGGGGCATTGCCCTAAATTTTTTTTGGGGAACGTCAGGTTCACCAAAATGCAGAGAAGGGGGATTCACTGCTCATGAGTCTCTTTATTCTCAAGAGAATCCCAAGGAGTGAATTTCCCTAAACTACCTCAAGGAATAGAGTGAGAGTTTCAAAATTAGAATGAGGTCATAGAGGTTTTCTGGAAAAACTGATAAGCTCTCAGACAATGGACATAGACATGAAACAAGGATAGAAATGTGGTGCCCTAGAGTCCCAGAGGCATGCTAACATCTTGTATGAACTAGAAACTGAGAATATCACAAAAAACAACAAAGCAACTACTATCAGCCTAATTACTAAGAAATTCTAGAATGCGGGAAAATAACAGAGTATGATAGAACTGAAATAAAGTAAAGTAAACTAGAAGTAAAACATAAATAATAAAATGAGAGAAGCAGAGATAGAGAATGCTTACAACAACCCAAGAAATGAATCCTCCAACAAGTAAATATCTTCAATACTTACACACATAAGACTGAGGGAAAATTTTGAGGCTATTTAGGGGCTTGCCTCGGTGAAACACCCATTTCGATGTTCCCACCTCCATGAACAACCAAATAGATAGAGAGAAATAATAAGCATAAATGAAATGAATGCAAGAGTGATAAAAGAAAACCTCACTCAAGGAGGACAACTTGTATCATGGAATAGAGATGCAATAGATAGGGGATGTGAGAAATCCCAGGATGCTCAAAGATGCAAAGAAAAAGATAGATATCACCTGCAAGGATTGAGGAAGCCAAGGAGAGAGACAAAGTTGTGAGAGGCAAGAGAGTTGCAAAGATTTGTGAGAGATTTAAAGAGCTTGAGGCTATTGCAGAAAGTTGTAGAGAGCTATACAAGAAAGATAATAAGAGAGAAAGGGAAGTGAGAGCTCAAGGGAGAAAACAAGAAGACCAAATGAATTGAAAAGATAACATTTAAAGAGAGAATAGGAGGGAAAAGAAGCTTCCCAAGCCATTACCACCGACAAAAGTAGTTGACAAGTGGCAAGGCACTCAGAAACGACCATTTGAACATCAAAATGTCACAGGATTCTAGTGTAGAACTCAGACATTCATGTGGTGCGCTAGTGTCCAGACAAATCATACTACAAAATGATAAGCACGAGAAAAGCACAAGATTTGACGCAAAGCTAACGTACAAGGGTAGCTATTGAAAAGGGGTCCTAAGCATCCTGAGAGGGAAAAAGAATTATGCAGGGCCAAAATGAACCTACACAAATGCTAAGGGAGTGGATACTAAAGTGGATACAAGAATGTATGTGAAATTGCAAGGGGTGCAATTTTATGATATTAAAACTTGCTGAAGGTTTTGCAAATGAGTTTGCAAGCTAAGTGGGATTAACCTTAGAGAAATGTTCGGCATTAAGCATGCTTGAACTAGAGTAGTACTAGGGTGGGTGACCTCTTGAGAAGGCCCAGTGATTCACCTCTGTGAGCATTAGCTAGATGCAATGAGTGCTAAGTGGACCATTCACTATCATGAGAGATGGGTTCTTGTGAACCACTACTCATAAAACACGGGTCAATGAGTTTGACTTGTAAAATTACATGGTTAAATCTTGATAGCAATATCATAATTTGACATGCCCTAGAAAATACCTCCTACTTATCAATTGATGAGCTAAAGGGGCTCTATAACGAATGGTTCATATGGCACAAAACTTGTGTAGAGAAGGGGGATTCACTATTCACGAGTCTCTTTATCCTCAAGAGAATCCTAGGGTACGAATTGCCCTAAACTACCTCAAGGAATAGAGTGAGAGTTTCAAAATCAGAATGAGGTTATAGAGGTTTTTGGAAAAACTAACGAGCTCTTGAACAATGGACAAAAATATGGAACAAGGAAGGAAACATGGAACACTAGAGTCCTAGAGGCACGTTTGTGTCTCGCATGAACCGAAAATTGACAATATCATAGAAAACAATAAAGTGACTACTAATAGCCTGATTACTAAGAAAATCCAAAATGTGGGAAAATAATAGAGTATGATAGTGTAGAGAAGGGTATGTGCAGGATCATGATGGGCCAAAAATTGGCAATATTATGGGTATTTGTAGGGTATGTGGCTAACGACTTTTTTTTAACCCAAAATTGATGAAACAAAAAGGGTTTTTAGAGGAGATTCTCAGCTTTCCACCAATATAAATTATTCTTTAATTTGAATTTAATAAATAATTATTATTCATTTTCTATTAGAATTACTACTAAAGTCCTGATCGATAGGCTGATTGAAAAACATCTATAACTTTCAAATGGTATCACATTTTTTGAATAAAAAACATGCTTCACATTATATACTTCACATACTATAGGATTAAAAAAAGAAAAATTAAAGTTCATGAAGTTTTGACCAAGTTAAGGTGGTTAGACATACGAGTTTTTATATTTTTTAAAAGTTGTAATAAAAAATTCATAATTAATTATTTACTTGGAAAAAAATTACAAAAAAATATGCATCACATCTAGACATGAGTCCTATACTTATATATAAAATCTTATAAAAAAATATTATCATTTTATTATGGTTAGGGTGGTCAGACAGACTCCTTCTAATTTTTTCCCTGAAATTTAATTACTACTGCATTGAAATTTCAAATTTTCACAAAATATATTTTATTTATTTTTAAATAAACCTAGTAGTTTAGAAACTACATTCAATTTTCTACAAATTCTATTCTTACATATTTTTGAAATTTAATATAGATAAGTTATTCAAATTTTTACGTCAAGTTGCCTAACACTGATTTTTCTAAATTTTTTGCCACTTAAGGGCCTATTTTTTCCATGATGATCATACACATACCTAGAAGTGGGATTCACAACTCACGAGTCTCTTTATTATCAAGAGATTTCCAAGGGGTGAACTTCCCTAAAGTACCTCAGGGAACAAAGCAAGAGTTTCAGAATCAGAAGGAGTAGGTCACCTCTATTTTCTAAACAAACTAGCAATTTTTTGCCCAAAGGACAACATCGCAGAAAAAGGTCGACAATGTGGCACACTAGAGTCCTAGAGGTGTGTTGGCATCTCGTACATACCAAAAACTAAGAATGTCATAGAAAATAGCAAGTTGACTACTAGCGACCTGATTACTAGAAACTTTCAGAATGCAGGAAAGTAACATAAATTAATAGAATTGAAGTAAAGTATAAATGATAAAGATAAGGGGAAGAAAGAAAGTACTTACAACCAACCAAGTGATGAAGCCTCCAACAAGTAGATATCTTTAATACTTGTATATAAAAAAATATGGAGAAAATGTTGGGGATGTATAGGGGTTTGCATTAGTCAAACCCCTTTTTTGGTGTTCCCACCTCCATAGACAAACAAATAGATAGAGAAAGTGAATAAATGAGTGATAAAAGCAATCCCTGCTTGAGGAGGAGAACTCGTATCACAAAATGGTGATGCAATAGATAGGCGATGTGTGAAATCCTAGGATGCTTGTAAGCACAAGATAAGGGAGATATTACTTGCAAGGCTTAAGGAAGCCAAAGAGGGAGAGAAAGATAGCTACAAGAGCCAAGAGTGTTGTAGAGGGCATTGTGAAAACACAAGAGTGTTGTAAAAGCTTGAGTGTGATGCTGTAGAAAGTTGTATGGCATTGTGCAAGCAAGATATCAAGACAAAGGGAAGAGGAAGAGGCTAGAGCCAAAGATAGAGAGGTTCTGAGAGAGAAAATGAAGTGAAAAGATAACATTTTAAGAGAGAAGATGAGCAAAAAGAAGCTTCTTGAGCGGTTACAAGGTGTTTCGGGCCGTTACCATCGGTAAAGGTAAGTGACAAGTGGCAAAAATGCTCAGAAATGGTTGTTTGAACGTGGAAATGTCACAAGATGCTAGCATGATGCACAAACGTCTACACAACGCACTAGTGTCTAGAAACATCATGCTACAAAATGACGAGAACTGGAAAAACACAAGGTTTGATGCAAAGCTGACGTGTGAGGGTAGTTGCTGAAAAGGGGTGTTGAGCATCTTGAGAGGGGAAAAAGGATGATGCAAGGGCTAAAATGATCCTACACAAATGCTAGGGGAGTGGACAATAAAGTAGATGCAAGAATGTATGTGAAATTGTAAGGGGTTCAATTTTACGATATTACATTTTGCCCCCATTTTAGCGGACATATGAATCTACACTAATATGCATGATAAAGGGAATCTATTAAACATAAATAAAATCATGATGCCAAAAGGATATAGTAAAAGAAGTAGACAACTCTTTGAATCAAGGAAGCTTTCCCCCAGGCTGAAGACCTACAAAACAAACACATTAGAAAAGAAAGACCTACACAAGACAACAATGTTAGAACATAAAAACACATAGGCACAGGCACACAAAAAAACTAAAGGATTTTAGTCAAGAAAGTAAAAGAGACCTTGATGTAAAAGGTTGTCTCAGTACTATGCGTCATCCCCAAATTAAAAACAATAACACATAGAAGAATTCTTAAATGGAGAGAAGAATGTAAGGATTGATCACTTCAAGAGAAGAATGCACCCAAAAGTCAGTGAAGCAACCAATGTCAAGGAGAGAAAGAGTATATACTTAGGATGAAGAAGATGTAGATCTTCGATCCGGTATACACAATTGAGATGAAAGATAATTTAAGAGAAAGATGGAGAAGCTAGAAATGAATGAAAAATTCAAGAGAGATGGCTCCATAGGTCCTCAGACCGAAGGAGAGTCAAACAAATGCCCCGCAGATCCACATACCTATGGAAGGTGAACAAAAGGCTCTGTAGGTACTCTCTCCTACAGAGTTGAACAAACTACACCAGAGGCCTGCAGACTAACGGTGAATAGATCTTGCAGGATGCAAGTTCTTTATAGGTCCTCAGACTTGCAAAGAAGGTGCCCCTAGGTACTCTCTCCTGAGGGAAGCCTAATGTAAGGGGACTTCGTAGAGTCAGAATGGAAAGAAGCTTCACAAGTGCACCTGCAAAGCAACATGTTAATTCACAGATAAAACATGTTAGAAAACAAAGAGTAGCCATGCAGGAAGACAGTCACGCAAACAATCCATAATTTGAAAGCTTTCAAAGAGGTCCCTCAGGAATCCTTCAAAAGAAAAGGGGTCCACTAAAGGGATGCACTATTTGAAAAGTGAGGTCTAGTCAGGCTGCTCCCAAGCTAGACGCCATAGAATTCATTTGAGATAAAAAATTTCAAAGGGGGTCCCTTAGGAATCCTTCAAAATTAAAAATGGGTCCACTCAAGGGACGCTTCAATTTAAAGATATGAGATAAGAGAGGGGGTTCTTAGAAGGACACACATCTCCAAAACAAGTTATCACTGCCCCCAACATACAGGGGAGGAGAACCATGAGAAAAATGTTTAGAACATACAAGATATAGGTAAACCTCAATATCACTTTTCATTTGAAGAAGAGGCAGGTGCATCATCAAATAAATGAGTCATGACACGTGAATCAAGAAGTTGTATTTTATCCTTCAAGGCCTTACATTCACTAGTGGAATGGCCAAGTACTCGATGGTATGCACAGAAAGAATGTTTTTCTTTATCATGCTTATGAAATTTATTGTGTGTAGGAGAAGGAAGAGTAATAAAGTGGGATTTTAGAAGACTCAACAAAATACACTATTGCTCAGACAAAGAATGAGGAGCAAGAAGCAACCCTTTCTTTTGTGTAGAAGAGTTTGACTGCTCGAAAAAAGAAGACTTGTTGAAGATAACAGACAATGGAGGATGAGTCAATCCGAGAGAACAAGGTTGAGTGGACATCACATTTCCATTCAACCATGGCTTCGATTTATATTGTTCATTTGAGCAACCAAGTCCCAAATTACACTTAGGAGGTACATATTCTATAGGGACCTGAATTCCTTGTTCATTACGCCCACAACCTTTACGCCCATAGCCATATTTAGAGACAAGCTTAAAGCTAGGGCCATAATGTGTTTTCAAATCTTGAGGAGGATTTTCTTAGAGAGCATTATTCCACAAATGGGGATCACACTCTTCTACGGGATCACCACCAACCTTCTTAAAACGACTACCAACATTAGCCTCTTTAATAGAGATGTGATCATCTTCCTCACAAGGAGGAGGATCAACATTAAGGATATTACAATTATTGCTCACATTATCCTGTGATACAAAAGAATAATCATCTTTGATAGCAAGTGTAGATGATATTACCAGAAGGTCTAAGTGGATCGGGGTGACTTTATTTTCTCCAATGAAGGATTATGTAAATTCTAGAGAATCCCAATCATCACCAACATTTTCTTGAGAAGAGGTAGGAGCACACTTAAGATTTCTTGCTTCAGAAGGCTCTTCTTCAGGGACATCTACCTCAAGAGTATCCTTTGTAGTAGGTATTGCTGGAGTAAACATTGAAACATTGGAAGACACTGAAGGAATAAGAGTAGGAACAACTGAAACTTGACTAGCAACTACCATTTCACATAAGTGCATAGCCTCAGGGTCAGCCTTGACTATGACTACTCGATTATTGCAAATGAACTTAATAGATTTATGTGCAAGGTAGACAAGACTGAACCCATAGCGTGAATCCACAGTCTACCAAGAAGAAGGTTATACGGTAATTTTTTTGACATAACATGTACAAGGGTTAGTACAGTAAGAGGTCCCAACCTCAAAGGAAAGACTATCGTGCCTAGGGCTTGTTGACTGACATTATCGAACCCACGAATGATAACAAAAGAAGTATTAAGAGAAGATGAATCAATATTAATCTTAGGAAATAGATCAATGCTACATACATTGAGCACCAAACTGACATCAATGAGAGTACTTCTAATGCCAATATTATTAATGTTAACTATAATCACTAGAGGATCCGCCTACTTCTGCACTTTCAAAGGTGAGAGTTCCTACGGATAAAACATGATATTCGGCGAATCTGCACGAATATGGGCCATCAACGCATTAATATCTGTTAGACTAGTAGAGGAAGACAAGAGGATCTTCTATAAGGCTTCCTAGAGCATACCTTGATAAATCAGAGCAGACTTAAGCAAGTCCCACATTAAGATATTGGCCGGAGTAACACATAGTTGCTTGACAAGATCATAATCACAAGGTGCTTTAGTTGTAGGTTCAGGAGTTGAAGGAAGAATTATTTGAGAAGGTGGTAAAGAAGAAATTTGATTAACATTTTTTTTATTCTTTCCAATATTACAAGTATGGGCTACTACTCTATAAGAGGGAGCCTTAGAAAGATCAAGAGAATCACTATCAACTGGAACAACATTAATAGAATAAATCCTTTTAGGAGAAGGACTAGCTAGGGTCAGATAAATAATAGGTCTCTTAGCCCTTTGAGGGGAAACAAAGACATAGATTATGTTTAAAAACTCATCACAACTAGTGGAATAATTATTCGAAGAAATATTCTCAACATTGATCTAAGGAGGATCAAATGTGGAAGGAGATTCATCATTCACTAATGCATCGTCTCTAGAAGAGAGTGCATTTGAATGAAGAGAAGGTAAAGTAATGTTAAGAAAGGTATCAATGATTTCATCTTGCACAAAATATCCTTTAAAGAAAGAGGGATCTCATGAGAAGGATCAAAGATACAAAGTGACATGGGCACAACCAAGTCATTATCACATGCATGAAATGGAACATCATTAACATTTTGAATATAATTAGATACTAAACTGATAAAAGAAGATATTAAATTCATTTTGAAAATAGTAAGTTAAATATAATAAACAATGAATAAAAAATCCAGTTGATCCAGAGTAGTCTAGGGGTGATAGAACTGAGAAAACCAAAAATCTAGATTTTCTATTTTTTTCGGTATTTTATAGGTTCTAGTAATTTCCATTTTCGGAGGATTTTAGAGTAGAATTTGGGGTCGAAACTTGTTTCGGTCCCTAAAATTTGGCTTCCAGAGGAACAATATTTTAGGGATTGAGTTAGTCCTCTTGGAGACCTTTCCAACAGTGTAAACGCTTCTGAATTCTGAGTACCAAGTCAATTTATGACCCCACCAAGTTGGGGTAAATAAATTCCCTTTTTTTTTTGAAAAATATTATGGTTCATGTCAGGTTCACTAAAATGTAGAGTAGGAGGATTTTATACTCACGAGTCTCTTTATTCTCAAGAGATTCCCAAGGGGCGAAATGCCCTAAACAACCTCAAGGAACAAAGTGAGAGTTTCAAAATCATAAGGAGTAGGTCACCTTGATTTTCTAGAAAAACTAGCAAGTTTTCGGCCAAAGGGCAGTAGCACGTAATAAGGATGAAAGTGCAATGCGTTGGTATCTCATACATACCAGAATATACGAATGTCACAAAAAATAGCAAGGTGACTACTAGTGACCTGATTACTAAAAAATTTCAGAATGCATTAAGAAAGTAATAGAATTGAAGTAAAGTTAAGTATAAATGATAAAGATAAGGGGAAGAAAGAAAGTTCTTACAACCAACCAAGTGATCAAGCCTCCAACAAGTAGATATCTTTAATACCTACATATATAAAAATCTAGAGAAAATATTCGGGCTGGCTCTAGTAAAATTCAGCGCTAGCAATTCATTGACGAAAAATTCACCATCAACAATTCACCATGGGAAAATTCACCATCACCAACAATTCACCACCATGGAAAATTAACTGCCAAAAATTCATGCAATTAATTTTTTTGTGCGGTGAATTGTCATGGCGGTGAATTTTCCCACGGTGAATTGTTGGCGGTGGATTTTCCGTTGGTGAATTACTGGTGGTGAATTTGTCATATGTTGTTGGGGTTGTGTAGGGGTTTGCCTCAGTCAAACCCCCATTATGGTGTTCCCACCTCCACAAAAAGCCAAATAGATAGAGAAAGTGAACAAAGGAGTGATAAAAGCAATCCTCGCTCGAGGAGGAGAACCCATATCATAAAATGGAGATGCAATAAATAGGGGATGTGTGTGATGCAGAGGGTAAGGGACTTTGAAAGAAACACAAAGTTTCAAGGCTAACAATGATTCACTCTTAACCTCTCATATAGGCACCAGTATGGAGATAAGGCCTCAATAGTGCACTTATGACTTATTTGCTTTCCTTATGGACCCAAACCCTTGGAGTGATCACAAGGAACTCAACCCAACCTGAATTGAATGGTTTTCAAGCCCTAACCCTCTGTCTTAGACAAAACTCACTTTTTCACCTCAAGTAGCCTTCTAGCCCAATTAGGCCTCTAGCGAAGGATTTTAGACTTTTCTCTCAAAATTTCCAAAGGACTCACCAAATAAATGATTGATTTAGATGTATTTTGTGAGGAAACACAACATACCCAAATCTTGTTGGCACTTGTTTTGCATCAGATTCCCCAAAACCTGCTGTTTCCTCAAAATCTAGGCCTAATTAGCCCTCTTTTTCAAAGCAACCCCTCTCTAAACTTAACTCCAGATTATGAAAATTTCAATAGTAGTTTAAAATATTCCCAAACAAAGGATTTTCAAGGTATTAGTCCTCAATGACACCGTTAAGACCCTCAAACACAAAACCCTCAATAAATTGCCTCAAAACTAGGGCTTCTTGAATCTTGACCTCCCAAACACTTCCAGAACCTATTCCTTGACTTTTCACCATTAGTTCAACATATTTAGTCTATCCAAACTCAAAAACACACCCCTCATTAAGGCATATCTTCTACTGCTATACTTTAGCCTCCACTCTCAAGCACTTTGCACTGTGAAAACTCAGTGTACACCTTATAATCTTCCCTACCTGCACATTAGTTTGTTATATCTATATGATACATGTTAGGAATGATCCATTTCATAGGTCACATCAATGTTCTACCATGAAATGGATCAATCATCCATAAAAACCACCAAAATTAGTGAAGAAAACTATATTTCCTTAGGACAATCAATAGCAATGTACAAAGAATTAATTATTATTTCTCTCAAGGCATTAAAATGGTGTTAAAACATGTAAACACAGATCCCTAAGTCATCCAACTAGACTTTTCTTCAATAAAAATCAATGGTTCATCAAGAAAACTCAAAAGAATGCAAGAAAAACATAGTTTTTATTACTTTTCCTGTAGTAATCCGTACCAACACTGTACCTACAACCCAAACTCCATAAAAATGAATTATCTAGCTTTGTAGAACCTTTCCCCAACTGATCCAACCATTTTGGATTGATTTGTTTACATTATAATTGCTTAAACTTCTAAAACTCACTTTCCCGCCCAAAGGTGGATTTCAAAAATTTGAATTCTCCAACTTGAAATTTATTAACTTCTTTAAACTAAAGTCTTCTAAAACTTAGTACATTTAATTATTCAAAATTATTTGACTCAACTAAAACATTATAGTCCTATCAAACCTCCTAGAACATTATTTTTCCATTTACAAAGCATTTTGGTCCTAAGGTCCTTATCAGGACCCTTAGGACAGTTGACTCCCTTCATGTTCTTATCCATTTCAAAAGCCATTATAGGCTTCAAAAGGTTATAATTGATGCTTTGATATGATGGAAAGGTCCTCCTGAACCCTGCACTCTTCTGACCCTTGAAGTGTTCCTTGAGGAGCTTGGGTGCTCCTGCACCATTCTCCCTAAGAAAGAAAAAGTTCTTGCCCCAAGAAGTATCCAACTTGTTGCTGCCATAATACTCCTTGTTCTTGTATGTTTGCACCTTCTAATTACCAAGAATGCAATCTCCCAAAGTTACCTTCTTCCTTTTCTTCCAACTTGCATTCATGTCACTCAGCATGTTAGTGTCAAAACAGTGTTTGGTTTGTCTTCTTTGCTATCTGATCTCAGTTTGTTCTTGGGGCCTGTTTCTATCTCTATGCCACTTATTTCCTTGTGAAGAAACACCACTCCTATTACCCTCAACAATAGGGCATGCAATACTTCCAATCTTATTACTGTCCAAGTCCCAAAGATTTTGATTTTTGGGACTGTCCACCTCATATCCCTGCTGCAATTTATCATTTCTCAACCAACCAGTGTCTTCCCCTATCTCACCCTACATTTTCACCTACAAATGTTTCTCAAAACAGATCACAAAACTATCATTAGACTGCTCCAAAGGAAAAGTAACCAACTTATATCTAACATCTCCTTTATGCACCAAATATGTATTATGGAATCCATCATGCAATGTCCTTCTAGCATACTGCCATGGTCTCCCTAAGATGATATGACCACAAGTCATTGGAATGACATCACAAAGCACCTTGTCCTGATATGATCCAATTGAAAAATCCACAAAAGCTCTCTTACAAATCTCTACATGTTGCATTTGAGTTACCCAAGTGGCCTTGTAGGGAGTGGGATGATCAAATGTGTCAATTCCCAACTTGGCTACCATATCAGATGAAACTAAATTGCTATGTGAACCCGAGTCTATGAGCAATCTGCATATTTTACCATGAATGAGACAATTGGTCTTGAAAATAGTTACCTTTGGCTCTTGATGAAGTCTTCCTCCTTGCTTGACCATAAGAAACTCACCATCAGTCATAGGGTCTGCCATAAATGTTTTTGATTCCTCCTTTTTGTCCTCTTCTTCTTGTACCAAGTTAGCTCTCCTTTCTCCGCCTCTATCAGATTGTTCCCATTTAGGACACTTGAAGGAAGGATGCCCTGGTTCATTGCAATTAAAACACCTACCTGTGAATGGGCCTCTACCTTGTCCAAATCTGCCTCCTCCTCTAGGAGTGTATCCACCTCTTTGATATGAAACAACCTCCTTACCTTTGTCATTGCTGTTCTTATCAGTGCTACCTTGTCCTTATTCTCTATTACCTCTGCCTCTATTTGAACTACCTCCTTTTCCACCATTGCTTGATATTTCTTGGTTCCTCTTCACCTTTTCTTCTGTTCTAATGGACAACTGAAAGCATTCTCCTAATGTCCTTGGCATCTGCAAACCAATCTCATCTTGTAAGTTATACCTTAAGCCATTGATATACCTGGCTACTTTCTCATCCTCTTCCTCATAACCCCCTCTGATACCAAGCTTGTGAAATTGCTCAGTATAGGACATCACATCCATGTCCTTTTTTCTTAAATTCTGCCTCATCCTCTTCACATGAATTGTGTAATCAGATGGTAGGAATTGTTCCTTGACCAAACTCTTCATCCTTGCCCATGTAGAAACTTTTTCCAATCCCCTAGCCATCTTATCATTCTGAAAACTAGTCCACCATGTCAATGCCATACCTCTCAACTTAGTTTTGGAAAACTTAACCTTCCTCTCTTCATCCATCTCTTCAAACTCAAAATAGTTCTCTAAGGCATCAAGCCATCCTAACACCTCCTCACTATCCATCTTCCCTTGATAGATAGGAAAATCTATGCGACTCTTTCCTCCATGACCTTGTACTGCCTTCAACAATCTCAATAACCTCCTTTCCTCAGGGTCTTCTATCTCATCTGCTGGTTGTTCCTAATTTTCCCTCACATACTCTTCTTCTTCATCATTATCTTCTTGGTTTTCTTGTTATTCTCTCCTACTTCTCTCAAGATTGTTTATCCTTGCTTGCATAGTATCTCTCTGCCTTTTCCATTTCCTCTCTTCCCTTGCTCTAGCCTGCTCTCTTGCTGTTTCTTGTTCTCTTCTTTCCCTTCTTTCCCTTTCCAAGGTTTCCCTTAACTCTTCCAACTCTCTTGCTAGTTCATTTTTAGGTGCCATTGATGTTTCTTCAATCCCTAAAGGACCTAATCACTGATTTGATACCACTTTGATGCAAAGGGTAAGGGACTTTGAAAGAAACACAAAGTTTCAAGGCTAACAATGATTCACTCTCAACCTTTCATCTAGGCACTAGTATGGAGATAAGGCCTCAATAGTGCACTTATGACTTATTTTCTTTCCTTATGGACCCAAACCCTTGGAGTGATCTCAAGGAACTCAACCCAACCTGACTTGAATGGTTTTCAACCCCTAACCCTTTGTCTTAGACAAAACTCACTTTTTCACCTCAAGTAGCCTTCTAGCCCAATTAGGACTCTAGCGAAGGATTTTAGACTTTTCTCTCAAACTTTCCAAAGGACTCATCAAATAAATGAATGATTTAGATGTATTTTGTGAGGATACACAACATACCCAAATCTTGTTGGCACTTGTTTTGGATCAGATTCCCCAAAACCTGTTGTTTCCTCAAAATCTAGGCCTAATTAGCCCTCTTTTTCAAAGCAACCCCTCTCTAAACTTAACTCTATATTATGAAACTTTCAATAGTAGTTTAAAATATTCCCAAACCAAGGATTTTAAAGGTCTTAGTCCTCAATGACACCGTTAAGACCCTCAAACACAAAACGCTTAATAAATTGCCTCAAAACTAGGGCTT
The DNA here is from genome assembly GCA_007258455.2 of Sequoia sempervirens. NCBI lineage: Eukaryota > Viridiplantae > Streptophyta > Pinopsida > Cupressales > Cupressaceae > Sequoia > Sequoia sempervirens. The sequence continues at coordinate 571,754,615 of VDFB02271358.1, forward strand.
CTTGAATCTTGACCTCCCAAACACTTCCAGAACCTATTCCTTGACTTTTCACCATTATTTCAACATATTTAGTCTATCCCAACTCAAAAACACACCCCTCATTAAGGCATATCTTCTACTGCTATACTTTAGCCTCCACTCTCAAGCACTTTGCACTGTGAAAACTCGGTGTACACCTTATAATCTTCCCTACCTGCAAATTAGTTTGTTATATCTATATGATACATGTTAGGAATGATCCATTTCATAGGTCACAACAACATTCTACCATGAAATGGATCAATCATCCATAAAAACCACCAGAATTAGTGAAGAAAACTGTATTTCCTTAGGACAATCAATAGTAATGTACAAAGAATTGATTATTATTTCTCTCAGGGCATTCAAATGGTGTTAAAAAATGTAAACACAGATCCCTAATTCATCCAACTAGACTTTTCTTCAATAAAAATCAATGGTTCATCAAGAAAACTCAAAAGAATGCAAGAAAAATAGAGTTTTTATTACTTTTCCTGTAGCAGTCCATACCAACACTGTACCTGCAACCCAAAATCCATACAAATTATTTCTCTAGATTTGTAGAACCTTTCCCCAACTGATCCAACTATTTTGGATTGATTTGTTTAGATTATAATTGCTTAAACTTCCAAAACTCACTTTCCCACCCATAGGTGGATTTCAAAAATTTGAATTCTCCAACTTGAAATTTATTAACTTCTATAAACTAAAGTCTTCTAAAACTTATTACATTTCATTATTAAAAATTATTTGACTCAACTAAAACATTATAGTCCTATCAAACCTCCTAGAACATTATTGTTCCATTTACAAAGCATTTTGGTCCTAGGGTCCTTATCAGGACCCTTAGGACAGTTGACTCCCTTCATGTTCTTATCCATTTCAAAATCCATTATAGGCTTCAAAAGGTTATAATTGATGATTTGATATGATGGAAAGGTCCTCTTGACCCCTGCAACCTTCTGACCCTTGAAGTGTTCCTTGAGGAGCTTGGGTGCTCTTGCACCAATGTGAAATCCTAGGATGCTCACAAGAACAAGATAAGGGAGATATCAGTTGCAAGGCTTAAGGAAGCCAAAGAGGGAGAGCAAGATAGCTACAAGAGACAAGAGTGTTGTAGAGGGCGTTATGAAACACAAGAGTGTTGTAAAAGATTAAGTGTGTTGTTGTAGCAGGCTGTATGATGCTATGCAAGAAACATATCAAGACAAAGGAAAGAGGAAGAGACCAGAGCTAAAGCTAGAGAGGTTCTAAGAGAGAAAATGAAGTGAAAAGATAACATTTTAAGAGAGAAGAGGAGCAAAAAGAAGCTTCTCGAGTGGTTACAATGTGTTTCGGACCATTACCACTAACAAAGGTAAGTGACAAGTGGAAAACATACTCGTAAATGGTCATTTGAAGGTGGAAATGTCATAGGATACTAGCATGGTGTGTAGACATCTATGCAGCATGCTAGTGTCCAGACACATCACACTACAACATGATGAGAATGAGAAAAGCATAAGGTTTAATGCAAAGTTGATGCGTGAGGATAGCTGCTGAAAAGGGGAACTGAGCATCTTGAGAGGGGAAATAGGCTGATGCAAGGGCTAAAATGAGCCTACACAAATGCTAGGGGAGTGGACATTAAAGTAGATGCAATAATGTATGTGAAATTGCAAGGAATGCAATTTTACGACATTATAGATAGAACTGAAATAAAGTAAAGTAAACTAAGTAAAACATAAATGACAAAGTGTGAGAAGGAGAGATAGAGAATGTTGAAAACAATCTAAGAAATCAAGCCTCCAACAAGTAGATATCTTCAATACCTGTACACATAAGAATGAGGGAAAATATTGGGGCTGTTTAGGGGCTTGCCTTATTCAAACACTTGTTTCAGTATTCCCACCTCCACAAACAAATATATAGATAGAGAGAAAGAATAAGCATAAATGAAATGAATGCAAGAGTGATAAAAGAAAACCTCACTCAATGAGGATAACCCTTTTCACAAAATAAAGATGAAATAGATAGGGGATGTGAGAAATCCTAGGATGCTCAAAGATGCAAGGCACAAGATAGATATCACCTACAACGCTTAAGCAAACCAAGGAGAGAGACAAAGTACAAGAGCTAAGAGAGTTGCAAAGAGTGTTGTGAGAGCTTTAGAGAGCTTGAGGCTATTTTAGAAAGTTGTAGAGAGCTATACAAGAAAGATAGCAAGAGAGAAAGAGAAGTGAGAGATCAAGGGAGAAACCAAGAAGACTAAATGAATTGAAAAGATAACATTTAAAGAGAGAATAGGAGGGAAAAGAAGCTTCTTGATCTATTACAAGGAATTTTGGGTCGTTACAACAAAAAAAAGTTACTGACAAGTGGAAAGGCACTCAGAAACAACCGTTTGAACATTGACATGTCACAGGATGCTAGCATGGCACGCAAACATCCACGTGATGCACTAGTGTCCAAACAAATCACACTACAAAATTAAAAGCACGAGAAAAGCATAAGGTTTGACGCAAAGCTAATGCACCAGGGTAGTTAGTGAAAAGGGGTCCTGAGCATCCTGAGAGGGAAAAAGACTTATGCAGGGGATAAAATGAACCTAGAAAAATGCTAAGGGAGTGGATACTAAAGTGGATACAAGAATGTATGTGAGATTGCAAGTGGTGCAATTTTATGACATTACAACTTGTTGAAGGTTTTGCAAATGGGGTTGCAAGCTAAGTGGGCTTAACCTTGGAGAAACCTTCGAGGTTAAGCGTGCTTGAATTGGAGTACTATTGAGATGGGTGACCTCCTGAGAAGGCCCAGTGCTTCACCATTGTGAGCATCACTTAGATGCAATGAATGCTAAGTGGACCATTCACTATCATGAGAGTTTGGTTCTTGTGAACCACTACTCATGAAACATGGGTGAATGAGTTTGACTCATAAAACTACACAGTTGAATCTTGATAGCAATATCATAATTTGACATGCTGTGGAAAATACCTCCTACATATCAATTAATGAGCTAAAGGGGCTCTATAATGAATGGTTCATAAGGTACAACACTTGCTAAAGGTTTTTCAAATGGGGTTGCAAGCTAAGTGGACTTAACCTTGGAGAAAACTTTGAGGTTAAGCGTGCTTGAACATGAGTAGTACTAGGATGAGTGACCTCCTAAGAAGGCCTAGTGCTTAACCTCTGCGAGAATCACCTAGATGCAATGAGTGCTAAGTGGACCATTCACTATCATGAGATATGGGTTCTTGTGAAACACTACACATGAAACATGGGTCAATGAGTTTGACTCGTAAAACTACCAATGAGTTTGACTCGTAAAACTACACGGTTGAATCATGATAATAATATCAAAATATGAAATGCTGTGGAAAATACCTCGTAATTATCAATTGATGAGCTAAAGGGGCTCTATAATGAATGGTTCATAAGGCACAACACTTGTTGAAGGTTTTACAAATGGTGTTGCAAGCTAAGTAGGATTAACCTTGGAGAAAATTTTGAGGATAAGCGTGCTTGAGTTGGAGTAGTACTAGGATGGGAGACCTCTTAGCAAGGCCCAATGCTTCACCTCTATGAGAATCACCTAGATGAAATGAGTGCTAAGTGGACCATTCACTATCATGAGAGTTTGGTTCTTGTGAAGCACTACTCATGAACCATGGGTCAATGAGTTTGACTCGTGAAACTACATGATTGAATCCTGATAGTAATATGATAATTTCACATGTTTTGGAAAATACCTCCTACTTACCAATTGATGAGCTAAAGGGGCTCTATAATGAATGGTTCATAAGGAACAACACTTTTTGAATTTTTTTCAAATGGGGTTGCAAGATAAGTGGGCTTAACCTTGGAGAAAACTTTGAGGTTAAGCATGCTTGACTTGGAGTAGTACTAGGATGGGTGACCTCCCTGGAAGGTCCAATGCTTCAACTCTATGAGAATCACCTAAATGCAATGAGTGCTAAGTTTACCAATCACTATCATGAGATATGGGTTCTTGTGAACCATTACTCATGAAACATGGTTCAATGAGTTTGACTTGTAAATCTACACGGTTGAATCCTAATAGCAATACCGTAATTTGACAAGCTGTGGAAAATACCTCCTACTTATCAATTGATAAGATAAAGGGGCTCTATAATGAATGGTTCATAAGGAACAACACTTTATGAAGATTTTACAAATGAGGTTGCAAGCTAAGTGGGATTAACCTTGGAGAAAACTCTGAGGTTAAGCATGCTTGAGTTGGAGTAACACTGTGATGGGTGACCTCCTGGGAGGGCCCAATGCTTCACCTCTATGAGCATCACCTAGATGCAATTAGTGCTAATTGGACCATTCACTATCATGAGAGATGGGTTCTTGTGAACCACAACTCATGAAACATGGGTCAATGAGTTTGACTCGGTAAACTACATGGTTGAATCCTGAGAGCAATATCATAGTTTGACATGTTGTGGAAAATACCTCATACTTATCAATTGATGAGCTAAAGGGGCTCTATAATGGATGGTTAATAAGGCTCAACACTTGATGAAGGTTTTGCAAATAAGTTTGAAAGATAAGTGGTCTTAACCTTGGAGAAAAATTTGAATTTAAGGGTCCTTGAGATGGAGTGGTATTGGAATGGGTGACCTCCTAGGAAAGCCTAGTGCTTCACCTCTATGAGCATGACCTAGATGCAATGAGTGTTAAGTGGACCATTCACTATCATGAGAGATGTGCTCTTGTGAACCACAACTCATGAAACATGGGTCAATGAGTTTGAGTCATAAAACTACACGGTTGAATCTTGATAGTAATATCATAATTTGACATGCTATGGAAAATACCTCCTACTTATCAATTGATGAGTTGAAGGGGATCTATAATTAATGTTTCATTAGGAACAAGACTTTTTGAAGGTTTTGTAAATGGGATTGTAAGCTAAGTGGGCTTAACCTTGGAGAAAAATTTGAGGTGAAGTGTGCTTGGGTTGGAGTAGTACTAGAATGGGTGACCTCCCAGGAAGGCCCAATGCTTCACCTCTGTGAGCATCACCTAGATGTAATGAGTACTAAGTGGAACATTTACTATCATGAGAGATGGGTTCTTATGAATTACTACTCATGAAACATGGGTCAATGAGTTTGACTTGTAAAACTACACGGTTGAATCTTGATAGCAATATCATAATTTGACACACTATGGAAAATACCCCCTTCTTATCAATTGATGAGCTAAAGGGGCTCTATTATGAATGGTTCATAAGGAACAACAATTTATGAAGGTTTTGAAATTGGGGTTACAAGCTAAGTGGGCTTAACCTTGGAGAAAACTCTGAGGTTAAGCATGCTTGAGCTAGAGTAGTACTGGGATGGGTGATCTCACAGTTGAGAATGTATGTCTCAAACTCACTATTAAAACCCTAGCTTAGTTGCCATCAAACTTAGAATTCCCAAAGTTTTGCATTTGATCTTTATCATAGTACTGTAGGGTGCAATTAAGAAGGGTACAACCTGACTGTGTTACTTGCCATCCCATGACGAACCTTCATTTGCTTCTCTCTCCTAAAGATTAGCATCAGGAAGGCATATTCTACACTCTTCTTTCCTTTCACGTGGTATCAGAGTTTGGACAACTTTGTTGTCCTTATGGGTAAGACATGTTTTTTGTGCTGATCTTGTTTAGTGGGAGTTTGGAAGAGAAATCTAGTTTATAACTTATTGTATATTTAAGATGGCAAGCACATCCGTAAGAATAGAGATTGAGAAGTTCAATGGTGGAAATTTCAAGTTGCAGAAATTCAAAATGGAAGACTTTCTTGTAGATTGAGAGTTATGGGATGTAGTGTCCTCTAAAAAACCATTAGCAACCTTGCAAAATGATTGGGATGCAGTGGAATAGAAAGAAAAAGGTCTAATTAGACTGTGCTTGGCCGATTTAGTTCTCTTGAATGCCCATAAAGAGAAGACAATGAAAATTTTGTGGAAGAAGCTTGGTGAAATTTATTATGGGAAATATTCGGTAAATAAGTTATTTCTGAGGAAGAAGTTGTATTATTTGAGGATGGAGGAAGGAGTGTCTGTTGTAGATCATTTGAATGCATTTAATATGACCATTGCTTTGCTGGAATCTTTGGGTGTGAAAGTAGATGACGACGATCATTACATGCTCCTGTTCAGTTATTTTCTTGACACATGGGATCACCTAGTAATGGCTATTGGGAGTATAACAACCACTTTCAAGATGGAAGATGTGGTTGCTTCGTTGCTATCAGAAGAAATGTAGAGGAAATATTTTGAGATGACCAAGAAAGCTCTTGTTGTTCAAGGTAGATCAAAGGAGAAAGGAAAGAAGAAAGACAAGAGGTCTAAATCCGAGTCAGAGGGGAGATAAAAGTCTCCTTGTAAAAAGTCCAAGGTGAAATGCTAGAACTATGGGTAATTCAGATATATCCAAAAAGACTGCAAAGAAGGGAAGAAGAAGAAAAAGAAAAACCATAGTTCTTTTGAAAATGAATCTTCTTAGAGTGATGCAGATGCCTTCATAGTAGCCTTGAAATTTTAGGAATCATAAGATGTTTGGATGATTGAATCAAGTGTGTCCATTCACATGACCTCTCATAGAGGTTGGTTCTCAAAATACGAAGAGTATGCTGGTGGAAAGGTGTATCTAGGTGATGATTCTCACCTAGAGATCATTGGTGGTGGAAGAGTTAGGGTTCAGTTTCTTGATGGAAGGATAAAAGGAATTGACTAAATGCAAATAAAGATTAAAAAGAGGAATGAAAAACACATAAATAATAACAGTGAGAGACAATTTTTAACGTGGTTCACCGAAACTTGGGCTACATCCACCAACAAAGAGTCCAATATTATTATCTAGCAAATCGAACTGATTACAACCAACAATCCTTGCAAATCAATACCACTACAAATGCTACAATACAATATCAATGGAAACCCTAACCCTTAGTTGTTTTATCAAGATTTATATTGGTTACAAAATAAGGTTTTTTTATGTTGGCCAATAGAAAAATAATTCCTAATGCCTTTATAAAATAATAAAAGTCATTTGAGGTTTTAGGGGTGCTGCCCCTGAGCCCCCGTGGGGGTGCTGCCCCTCAACCCCACCCTGTATCGCGACAAGGATCATGCCAAGGGTGCTACCCCTAGACCTCGCAAGGGGAACTACCCCTTGACCCCATCTTGGAGGTGCTACCCCCAAACCCCCATTGAATAATTTGGGGGGGAAACCATGTCGATAAAAGGGGAAAATTTAAACTTCTAGTTTGATTAGGCTCCATATAACAACGAAGGGATAGGGGAAATATAGAACTTTGGATTAGCTAGAGCAAGTATATAAATTTTTTCCTAGAGAGGTTTAATATGGTGGATTGCAAGAAGTTAGTTGTTCCTGTGTTGCAAGGAATTAAATTTTTTTTTGAATATTGTTCAAAATCTCCTACTAAGATGGAGGACATGACTAGGGTGCCTTATGCAAGTACAGTTGGTAGTTTAATGTATGTAATGGTCTGTACCAGGCCAAACATTTCCCAAGTAGTGGGAGTGCTTAGTCACTTTATTGCTAATCCAGGAAGGTCGTATTGGAATGCTGTGAAGAGAGTTTTAAGGTATTTGAAGGGCACTTTTAAGTACATCTTATGTTATCATGGTTACTCTACTGGATCTCAGAGTTTAGTTATCATTTTTGGATATGTGGATTTTGATTGGGCAAGGGACATTGACAACAGAAGATCCACCAGTGGATATGTATTCACATTGTTTGGTGGTGCAACTAGCTAGATGAGCAAGCCATAGGTTGTAGTCGATTTATCCACTACTGAGGTTGAGTACATGGAAGCAACACATGCCTACAAGGAAGTCATTTGGCTTAGAATATTGTGTTCTAATGTTGGTTTTGATGAAGATTGTTATTTGTTATGGCAGTCAGAGTGCCATTTTTTTGGCAAAAAATCCAACCTCCATGTCAGGATGAAACATATTGATGTGCAGTACCACTTTTTTCGTGATATGGTGGAGGATGGAAAGGTTAGTCTAAAAAAATTTGATACTCTGGTGAATGTTGTTGATGCATTAACAAAGCCTATGAGCACATATAAGTTCAAAGGGTGCACCAGTTCGATGGGCCTTGGGGCCTAGAATATTCAGTGACTTCATGTGCTGGAAGGGGTTCAATGAGTTCTTTGTCAAGTGGGAGAATTTTGAGAATGTATGTCTCAAAATCACTATTAAAACCATATATTAGTTGCCATAAAACTTAGACTTCCCAAAATTTTGCATTTAGTCTTTATCACAGTACCGCAGGGTGCAACTAAGAGGGGTGCGAGTTGGAGATGTTACTTGCCATCCTGCGACAATCTTCATTAGCTTGTGCAGGTGTGTAGGGTCATACTGCCACCCTACAACAAGTTGTTCATTGGTTTGAAATGGTATGGTATAGAACCTACCATTTTGCGACAGTTTGTGAGGAGGCTTGTAGTGGTGTTGTATAGATCTCGCTATCCCATGATAGTTTGTGAGGATGCCTATGATAGTGCGGGAGGAGTTCTAACCCGTGACCCTGTGATAGTTAGATGAGGGGTTTGTGGTATGGCAGCAGGCTGCAGAATAGCGGTAACCCACGACCCTGCAATGGTTAGTGGAGATAACTGTGGTGGAGTGGTATTGTGCGGTATGGTAGTAATTGGTAGGGTGATGAAGGTTAAGTGCAACACTGTGACTATTCAAGTTGGTCTTGGTGGTATTGTGGTAAAATTGGTTAAGTTTGTTTGTGACCATTTAGATGATTTGGAAGTTGGAATGACGACTTTCCTATAACGCTTGTGAAGTATTTATGCAATGTTGTAGTGCACATGAATCTAAAGAAGTAAAGATCAGAGTGAATGTATGGAAATGTTGTCGGTTTCATTATGTGGATTAACACCTAAATGAGCATAGCTCTGTAACTTGTATGCAATATTCATTTTACTGTAATACAAGAGATCTCTGCTTTGGTGTGTGGGTTTTTCTCTCATAAGGGTTTTCCCATGTAAATCCTATGTTAATGTTCTATTGTCTATTCATGTTTTTTATATGTGTATCTTAAATGAAGTGTAATTGCAAAGATTTAAATGGTTTATTTTCTTATCTCTCCTAGAGATTAGCATTAGGAAGGTATATTTCACACTCTGCTTTCCTTTCACTCCTGGGAAGGTCTAGTGCTTCAACTTTGTGAGCATCACCTAAATGCAATGAGTGCTAAGTGGAACATTCACTATCATGAGATATGGGTTCTTGTGAATCACTACTCATGAAACATGGGTCAATGAGTTTGAATCGTAAAACTACATGGTTGAATCATAATAGAAATATCATAATTTGACACGCTGTGGAAAATACCTCCTACTTATCAATTGATGAACTAAAGCGACTCTATAATGAATGGTTCATAAGGCATAACACTTGCTGAAGGTTTTGCATATGAGTTTGCAAGCTAAGTGGGCTTAACCTTGGAGAAAACTCTAAGGTTAAGCGTGCTTGATTTGGAATAGTACTACCTCTAGGATGGGTGACCTCCTGGGAAAGCCCAGTGCTTCACCTCTATGAGCATTACCTAGATGCAATGAGTGCTAAGTGGAACATTCACTATCATGAGAGATGGGTGTTTTTTATGAAATGTGGGATGGATGCTATCATATGACTTAGGACATAGAGCATACCCACATTCCACCTACCACATTCAAGGGTAACCCTAGAGATCCTAATGCAAAGGAGAAAGAGATCATGTAATAGGTATGTCCTAGGGGATGAATGTAAAATAATGAGGGGTTCACCAGCAAGTTTAGACTTGGAAAAGACAATGAAATGCAAAAACCTAATTGAATGTAATGCACTACAAAATGACCTAAAAATGCAAGTGAAACAAACAAAAAGCTACAGAAAGGAATATGTGCACTTGGGAAATTGGAAATGATTGGAAGGAGCTCTGAAGCACTAGAAATCCTAATTTTAATGTTAAGTGGGACTCATTTTCCAAGCTGGGCGAATCAGTCTAGTTTTTGGAAAATTGTGCGGGAACATGAATCTGCCAAAAGGGTATCCGAATATGCAAATATCTAAATTTTGACTGGAACTAAGGCTCTTTCACTAGAAGTGGAAAATTAGTCCAGTTAGGCTTTTTCTAAAGCTTCAAAGTCTGGTCTTGCTCTCCTCTATCTACTCTATCCTTCCTAATTGATTTCTAGATCTGAAACCTTGATTTGCAACCTATAGGCCTTGTCCAAGGTTCTCCAAGGATTGGTGACAACTTTGAAAACTTTGAATGATTTACAAATTTTCTCCAATCTTTCTCCTTAGGAAATCTGCAACATAGACTTGCAAATCACACACAAAGGAGAGGGAAAAATTTTGTTGGGTTAGTGAATAGGGGTTTTCCTTGGTCAAACCCCATGTTGGGAATTAAACCATGAAATAGAATGGAATATGAATGGAGAATGATGAATGAACAAAATGAGATGTTGTAACTCACCAAACCCTTGCAATAAGAGATTGTAAACATGCATACAATGGCTCCAATGGAGGTAAACCTTAATTCTTACTTGAATGTTGTAGATCTTGAATGAAATTCTTAGTTGAATCATAAAATCCTACACCACAATAGTTAGCTCTAAAACAACATGATGTATGAAATCCTTGACATGATGATTGATGCTTGAATGTTGCTCTAAAATGCTTGATAATCTACTCTTGAAGACACTTGAATGCTCTTGTGAACTAAAAATTTCTATAGGAATGCTCATTCAACTTGCTAGGTTTAAAATGAATTAAAGAAACTTGTATTTATACTCAATTATTTAAGAATTCCTAAAATTGCAACACTACAAGCTAATATCAGATCTAGGAGGATAAAATCCACAAAAAAATTGAATTAGTTTTGATTTTGGACCACATAGGACTCATTCACCCAAGGTGGTGAATGAGTCCCACCAAGCCTAAATTTTGGGACCAATTTTGAAAATGCCTAGAAATGTGTGAAACCAATTTCGCGACCAAAAGATCTAGGTGGGACCCATTCACCCTAGGTGGAAAATGAGTCCTAGATCACTAAATCTAGGCCATTTAAACTTGAAATACCTAAATTATGGTTGGCTAATGATTGGTGTCAGGATTATCCTTGAAAATATGCAATAAATGAGGCTTGTGGATAAAAATAGGGCCAATTAAAGCATAAAGAAGCCCAATTATTAATGAAAATCCTAGAAAAATGTGAAATTATGTTACAACACTTTAAATAAGACAAGATTAAGGTTTATTTTGATTAAAAAGAGGTTTATTAGGTTTTATTTATTAATAAAACCCTAGAAAAGTGTGAAAGTGAGTTGCAACACTTCACAACACTTAAGCAAGGTAATATTTATGTTCATTAATTCACAAGGGTCCAAAACCTAATGCAAATGTGTTAAACATATCACGACACTAAATCAAGGAAATATTAATCCTATTTCACAAGGAAGGCCCAAACAAGTAAGGGAAAAGTAGAAGGGATATTTTTTCCGTTACCACATTTAGCCCCTACTTTAGTGAGAGGATGAACTTGCTTCAAACTCACACTAAAGTAGAAAAACACACATCAAGAGGGGTCCAAGCATACCAATGTGGATGAAAAAGGATGAAAAATATCATAGGAGGTGGCCAAGCCCCTAGGATCAAGATCCCATGACAAACCAACATAGGAACGACACTCATTAGTACTATGTACAAGAGTTCTGTGCTATCGACAATGTGAAACTTTTATATCCTTAGGATATAGTATTAGTTTGTATTTTATTGGTGGTAATGTTATTAGTTCTTTTTTTAGAAGCAATTGTAGTTTCCTTTCACTTTTAGGAAACATACAAGGGAACTTTAGTTTCTGTAGCTTGTAAGGCCTCTTGCGCTTGCTAGATTCACCAACTTTTCTAGATGGGATTAGGGCAAGAGGTCCTGAGATGATCTTGTATTTATTATCCTTATCCTTAGGAGGTATGTGTTTCTATTTAGGAATGAGGACATTCATATCGGGGGAAGGATCTAAGACAACTATACCATCTCTATGAAACCTTAGATATTCTTTAGGACTTGTGTTGAGAGGAGGATCTTGATACCCTAATCCCTTTAAGTTTTCATCAGTTGGTATTTTCTCTAGGAGTTGATGGATCTCATGTTCACATGTTGTATCACATCCTTGTTTACTCAAGATTTTAAATCCTTTTCCATATGTCTCCTCAAGGTTAATTGATGTGTTGGTTACTTTGTTAACATAGGATGGTTGGATGTTTGCAAGACTAAAGGAACTAGGTTCACCTATTGTAGGGAACTTAGGCTCAAATTTTGTCTCAGGATGTAAATAACCAAACATTTCAAGAGGTGGTATCGTAGGGGGGTTTGGTTGTTTCATGGATGGATAAAAGGATGCATTAGCTTCAAGGTTGTTAAGACAATCATTTAGGAACTTATTCATGTTGTCATCATCTTCTCCAATGATGTCAAAATTGCGAGGAGGACATACATTAGGAGTTGAAGGGGCATGAGTTAGTTTAATTTTATTAAGATCATTTCTAAAAGAACAACTTGACACATCCACTAAGGAATTTAAGGACATCCAAAGCTTGCTAAATCACATATCCATGATGCAAATTTTAGATTCTAAACTATGCAACAATGTGAAATAGAATGCTCTAGATGCAATTTTGAATTTAAGCAATGCACTAGATGAATGAATTTAAACTAGATGCAATGAACAAAATATCTATAAACTAAAACATAAAGAAAATAACAATAAATAGAAAATAAAAAATTGAACTTTAAATGCCAGAAAATGTAGTTCAGAATCTGCACTGGGACTAATTTTCCCAAGGTGGCGAATGAGTCTCGATGAGAATTTTTTTTCAAAATTTTTAGAAAATTTCAGTTGAGTTCTATGCTTTTTATGTTTTATGATCTATATGTTGATTGCAAATGCAAATTTTGTATGATTTTTAGTTAAATGGGATGCACAAATGCAAGCTATATGAGCTTTCACTAATGCAAAATTGAAAACCCTAGAATGCAAATTAACCATTGCAATGTTAATGCAAGCAAGGTCTAGAATGATAATGCACTCTAAATCAGAATTTTGATGTTCTAAATGCAGGTTCACCAAAATGTGGCATATGAAATGTGGGATGGATGCTATCATATGACTTAGGACATAGAGAATACCCACTTTCCACCTACTACATTCAAGGGTAACCCTAAAGATCCCAATGCAAAGGACAAATAGATCTTACAATAGGGCTATTGTAGGGGCTAAATATAAAATAATGAGGGGTTCACCACCAAGTTTAGACTTGGAAAAGACAATGAAATGAAAAACCCTAATTGAATGTAATGCACTACAAAATGACATAGAAATGTAAGTGAAACAAAGTATAAAACTACAAAAAGGAAGATGTGCACCTAGGAAATAGGAAATTACTAGAAGGAACTCTGAAGCACTGGAAATTCTACTTTTAATGTTGAGTGGAACTCATTTTCCAAGTTGAGAGAATTAGTCTGGTTTTTGGAAAACTGTGCGGGAACATGAATCTGCCAAAAGGGTATCTGAATCTGCAAAAAATCAAATTTTAATTGGAAATAGGACTCATTCACCAAAATTGGAAAATTAGTCCAATTAGGATTTTTTGAAGCATAAAAGTCTGGTCCCTCTCTCCTCTATTTGCTTTGTCCTTCTTGATTGATTTTCAAATCCAAAACCCTAATTTGCAACCTGTAGGTCTTCTCCAAGGTTCTCCAAGGCTTGATGACAACTTTGGAAACTTTGAATGATTTTCAGCTTTTCTCCAAAATTTCTCCTTTTGGAATTTGTAACCTAGAACTGCAAGTCACACACAAAGGAGATGGAAAAATGTTGTTGGGTTAGTGAATAGGGGTTTTCCTTGGTCAAACCCCTTGTTGGTAATTAAACCTTGAAATAGAATGGAATATGAATGGAGAATGATGAATGAACAAAATGAGATGTTGCAACTCACCAAACCCTAGCAATAAGAGACTAAAAACATGCATGCAATGGCTCCAATGGATGTACACCTTGATTATTACTTGAATGTTGTAGATATTGAATGAAATGCTTGCTTGAATCACAAAATCCTACACCACAATTGTCAGCTCTAAAACAAAATGATGCATAAAATCCTTGACATGATGATTGATGCTTGAATGCTACTCTAAAATGCTTGATAATCTAATCTTGAAGACACTTGAATGATCTGGTGAACTCAAAATTGATTTAAGAATGCTCATTCAACTTGCTAGGTGTAAAATGAATGAAATAAAATTGTATTTATACTCAATTATGCAAGAATTTCCAAAATTGCAACACTATAAGCCAACATCAGATCTAGGAGGATAAAATACCGCTAGAAATTTGAATTAATTTTGATTTTGGACCACATGGGACTCATTCGCCCAAGGTGGCAAATGAGTCCGACCATGCCTAAATTTTGGAACCAATTTTGAAAATGCCTAGAAATGTGTGAAACCAAGTTTAGGACCAAAAGATCTAGGTGGGACCCATTCGTCCAAGGTGGTGAATGAGTCCCAGATCACTAAATCTAGGCCATTTAAACCTGAAACCCCTAAATTATGATTGTCTAATGATTGGTGTCAGGATTATCCTCCAAAAGATGCAATAAATGAGGTTTGTGGATGCAAAATAGGGCCAATTAAAGCATAAAGAAGCCCAATTATTAATGACAAGCTTAGAAAAGTGTGAAAGTGTGTTACAACACTTTACAACACTTTAAATATGACAAGCTTAAGGTTTATTTTGATTAAAAAGAGGTTTATTAGGTTTAGTTTATTAATAAAACCTTAGAAGAGTGTGAAAGTGAGTTACAACACTTCACAACACTTTAGCAAGGTACCATTTATGTTCATTAATTCACAAGGGACCAAGACCTAATGTGAATGTGCTAAACACATTACAAAACTAAATCAATGCAATATTAAGCCTAGTTCACAAGGAGGGCCTAAACAAGTAAGGGAAAAGTAGAAGGGATACTTTTCCATTACCATAATGGGTTCTTGTGAACCACTACTCATGAAACATGGGTCAATGAGTTTGACTAGTAAAACTACATGGTTGCATCCTGATAACAATATCATAATCTAACATGTTGTGGAAAATACCTCCTACTTATCAATTGATGAGCTAAAGGGGTTCTATAATGAATGGTTCATTAGGCACAATAGTTGCTAAAGGTTTTGCAAATGAAGTTGCAAGCTAAGTGGTCTTAACCTTGGAGAAAACTCTGAGGTTAAGTGTGCTTGAGATAGAGTAGTATTGGGATGGGTGATCGCTCAGGAAGGCCTAGTGCTTGACCAATGTGAGCATTGTTGGATCTCAGTTGTGTTTATGGTTTGTCCTTGATGACAAAATCCCTTTTAGTTGATTCTACTTGTTAACAGTTTTAAATTGGTTTCTCATGCTTTATCTTGATAGTACAATTTTTTCTATATGGTATACTTGTCTTGGCATTCAGTGGACAACTTACATTCAGAATTTTAATATCTTTTGGTACTGATCAGTTTGAGCTTCGTGTAGTCACATGTTATCCTTTGTACATTGTTTCGGTGATAGAAAAAGAACATATCGGCGTGAGAATACTTGGGTCTCCCCGATCCATTTCTCCGATAAATGTCTGTGTTACCTTTCAGCAAGACATTTCTGATGTCATAACGATTTGATTTTACATACAAGCAGCTTTTGGTGTGACATTGATCGTGGTCTTGGCGACATAAGAAATGTCTATCGACATGAGGTTTGTTCACCGTTGAGAGGTCTTACCGAATGAGTCGGGTCTCACCGACTAATTCATAAAGTGGTGCATCGGCGTAAGTAATCCCTATCGACATGTTGTTTCATCGAGCGCTTTGTGTCTTGGCAATCAGCACAAGAAAGTTCATATCGGCAAGAGTTGCGGCATTGATATGATGTCTTAGCAAAATTGGTATGTCACATTGACCTCCGTTGAAAGATCATATCGGCAAGACTTATTTGATGTCACAGCGATCGGGATCCATCTCCAGGCATCTATCGGTGTGACATTCTCTTGTGTTTCGGTGACAGAAAAGGATTATATCGGCATAAGTTATACCGTCGGTATGTGGTCACAGCGAAATTGCTTTGTCTCACCAATTGGAGATTAAATGGAAACACATCGGCAAGAGTTTAAGGCTTCGGTGAAGGGTCATAGCGAAAAGGGTGATGTCTCCCCGACTAATGCATGTGGAAGTATTTCGGTAGGAGTGTTGTATTCGGTATGTGGTCTCACCGAAGACATATTGTCTCACCGACCGATGCACTGAATGTCTTATCGGCATAAGGTTACTGGTTCGGTGAAATGTTATAACGACTCCATAGTGTCTCATTGACTGTGCACGAAAATGTCTTATCGGCAAAGGTTGTGGCTTCGATGAAATGTCATAGCGAACCTGTCAAGTCTTGGCGACTAAGTCTTATGAACTGCTTTTGGCGAGAGATTGGTATTGTCTCAGCGACTTAGTGAATAAATTTTTTTTTTTCAGTATGAAAAAGTATTCTCTGAGAGGTCTCCCCGAAGGTTGTAGGTTACAGCGACACATAAGAGTTGAAAAGTCTTTTCGGTGAGACTCGTTCATTGAAGAAAGGTCTTGGTGAGTTTGAATTCTTATACTGACCGACAACATAAAGGCATACATCTCGGTAAGAGCTAGGGTTTTTGGAGTGAGGTCTCGCCGAGTGACCTCCGGTCTCGCCGATGGAACACAAAAGGTCTTTTTCAGCATAGGATCTGACTTGTCTCAGTGACACAGAAGATGGTTGGTGGCTTTCGGTTTGACTCAAGTATTCTATGAGAGGTCTCCCTAATGACGGTATGCTATAGCGACACTCATAAGATAAAAGGCTCGTCGGCAAGAAAAACCATGTGTCACGACGACCAATGTGTATCATGTGGACTTTCGGTGAAACATGGGGCAATCTACATAACATCTCTCTAACAACAAAATGTCACAGCGACAAATAGAGGGATGACTGACAGTGATAAAGTTTCTTTTAGCATAGGTATTGAATTGTTACGGTGACATGTTGCTCATGAGGGCTCTCGAAAAAACAAAGATTTGTCTACAAGATATCTCTCTGATATCAAAAGGCTATAGCGATAGTGAATGAAACAAAAGGGCACGTCTCGGTGAGAAAGAATTTTGTGTCTCAGTGACTAAAACAAATTTAACAGAAATGTGATCTCGGGGAAACATAAAGATCTTCGATATGGTTTCTCCCTAATGGCAGAAGGTCATGGTGACGCACAGGGACCAAAGGAATGATCAACATTATAATTTCCTTCAGCATACTTGTCTGGATGTCTTAGTGAATGGTTAACGAAGACTCAAAACACTGTGGTCGACATCATGGATTGGCATTGAATCTCAGAACCATTACATGGAAGAATATTCATTGAGTTTCCTTTTTGAGCAGTTACATTTTTGAAATAATGGATGATTTGTTGCTTTCTAGATATGCATTACTCTAATTTTTACCATCATCTATAGATCATTATCCAGCTTCAGATTGTAAAAATAGCAAGAGAGTTTCAGAATCTTATGAAAAATGCATTTTGAAGATTTTTTCAAAACATACATACTTGAAATGTATATAATAACCAGTGTTGAAAATAGTGAAGGTGTTGCTGGCCAGTAATTCTGAGAGATAGTTATTTTGGCCATGTCAAGAGATGTATCAGAAAAATCTGTAATACAAGAGTTGGATTCTTAGGGAATTAAGGAGATAAGAGTGTTGAGTTTCTTATACTTACTTGAAAACAGAGTGATCCTCTCATATTATTATTGTAATTCTGAAATCTAAGTAAGGGGTTGGTGCTCCTTGAGATTGGTGTCTCTAAATGAGGGGTTGGTGCTCCTTGAGTTGGTGCTAAGAAATTAGCCTATAAGGCATTGTTAAAAGTGGTTTTTGAAGATTAAGCCAGTAAGGCAGTTTAGGAGTGGTTTTTCTACCCCAGGAGGGTTTTCCACTCGACAAATCTTTTCTCTTTGTTCTTCTATGTGCTCACTGCTTTTCTGAGTAGTTGTTGTTTCTGTTTACTGTTGGGATTATTACTGTTCTCAATTCTATTTAATAATGATTACATTCAACTCATGAATGCATTAATCAAAGTAATATTGAGATCAAATATGAGCTATGTTTTGGAAAATGCAAGATATCTCACTCAAATCATATTTTCATAAGCTGTCTAATAGACTGAGTTAATGTTGTCATATCTTTGTGCTTTCAAAAGTGATTACTTTACTCTATTGTTGAAAGAAAAGGAAATCAAAATTAAAAATCTTGGTCGAAGTTGAAAAAGTTTAGACACTGATTCATTCCCCCCCTCTTAGTGTCTTTCCATAACTCCAACAATTGGTATCAGAGCCTAGGGTCCTCTGATAGGTCTAAACCACCTAGGATTGTTCCTGGTTTCTTGGAGTACTTTGGTTAATATGGGAAAGAACAAAAGGAATAAGGGAAAAAGATGTTCTCAGCAAAATGCTAGTCATCATGTTCAAACTAAATCTAGTATAAGGAACAACGAGGAAGATTTCATAAATAGTAGCTTTGAAATGGTATAGTATCCTAGATCTAGAACTCCTCAGTTCGAAGGAACAAACTTTATTATATGGAAAAATAGCATGGAAACATACTTACTTTCTTTAGGATCTGAAGTGTGGGAAGTAGTTGAAAAGGGTTGTACTACATCTGCAACATCTCCTTCCTCTCTTTAAGAGAAGAAAGCACTCTAATCCAATACTAGAGCTATAAATGCTATTCTTAATAACTTGCCAAATAAACTTATTACAAAAGTCATTCATTATAGCAGTGCTAAGGAAGTTTGGGACAAGTTGACTAAAATGAATCAGAATAGTGAGTTACAAGAGGAGATATCTTTGGATACTGAAATAAGTTGTGAAACATCTGAGAGTGAAGAAGGTGTAAACCTTCATAGTTATGAAAAGAAGTACAAAGAGATCATTAATGAATATTTAAATGATCAAGAAACTTGTGTAAAAGTAGATCAATCTTCGGATGAAATTAACTTTGAAAAGGAATATGATGAACCAGAAAGTGAGGTTGATTTGGAAGGTGAACTCCTATGTGCCTTAGATACTATTAAGAAGCTTAGAAAAGAAAACTAGTTTTTAACAAGACAACTTCAGCAAGAAGAGAGTTTGGAAGTCAAGTTAAAAGACAAGGATGAATTGTGTAATAATCTAGAAAATGAGATTGCTTCTTTAAAGAAATGTTCAGTTAATGATTCCTTGTTAAAAGAACTAACTCTTAAGGACGATATGATTATAATTCAGAAAATTGAAATTGAAGAATATAAGAGGATTGCAGATGTTGTGAGTTCTAATTTGGAGATTAAAAAGATTGTTTTTCTAAAACTTGAAGAAGAGGTAGTTGCTTTAAGAAAAGAGGTTGAAAGTATCAAGGCTCAATCTGGTAAAATTCAGAAATTTGATCATAGTACTAATATATTGAATGAGATGTTGGGCAGGAAAAAGCATTCTAAAGATCCTACAGGAGTGGGATATGAGTTTGGACAAAGCTCTATAGACAAATCTAAACATGAAACAGTGTTTACTACTTCAGATGGAAAGAAGTTTACAGCCAAGCAAACACCAAGAATGAAGGTTGATCTTGGTTATAGTATTGCTGCATCAAAAGATAACATTGACACTAGAAGACAATCTAAAGGTATTCATAGAGAAAAGAAAAATGTCTTCAGATCTTCACATCCTTGGCATGATCATTCATTTAGGTATAATCATTCTTTCCAAGGATATTGTTATGTTTGTAATGACTATGGTCATAAGGAAATTGATTGCATGAGAAGGTCAAATAAGAATCATTCTAATGTCCCTAGAAATGAGAATGTGGTGTGTTACAACTGTAACAATTTTGGTCACGTGAGAAGAGACTATAGAATAAATACAAGTGATAATGATGTAGGGAACAATGCTGGAAATGTCTATAGGAAGTCATCTATTTCTCAAAAAAATCACAAAGTCATTTGTTTCAGATGTAATAACATTGGACATAAAGTACAACAATGCAGATTCAACAGAAAGACAGGTACTTTAAGAAAACGAGTGAAAAATTCTTCATTGGAGTGGAGAAGAAAGAGCAATCAAGATGATAAGAAGAGCAATAAAGATGCTTATGAGAAAACTCCTTGTGCACTCCTTGCACAAGTGTTGCCTTCCAGGTTTTGAGAAGATGCAAAGACTCAGGGGGAGTCTATTATGGTAATATGTTTTACCCCTATAGAGTCTAGAATGAGGTATGACATCTTGTATTTGCTTTTGTTGATATAAGATGTAGAGAAATGGCTTGTAAATGCCACCAATTCATTCTATTTTTGAAATACAAGTTAGAAGTACATTGACAGATCTTTGGTGAGGTTGATGCTCAATTCTTAAGGTGCTGATGAATCTTGTGTCTTGCCAGTAAACTAGACAATTTTTTTTGAAGGAAGAGAAATGGCTTAAATTCCTTAACCTTTTGTTATTTCTGACAAAGGTAATCATCCGATTTGAAAGGTAATGGATAAATCTCTGCATTAAGGAATGTTTTTGCTTGGTCTAGTGGTTGACAGTTTTCAGAAGTTTTTGAAATGACAGTGCACTCTATTTTTTAAATGAACTTTTTGGATGTTTAAGTTTTGGAAATAATGGTATGTCCTTATGACATCTTTGAGCGGTGTGGAGACATATAGATGAGTTCCTCAATATTTCCTAAGTATCAGATGTTATGAGTTATTTCTATGATGATATTATTTGGTATTGTATGAAGAAGCTGAGTTAAGATTGTGTGCTGAATGAAGATAGTTACAATGTCTTTTGCAAGTTGTTATGAAGGAATTGAGTGTTTTGGTCTTCTGAGTATGGTACAATGATCTAAGTAGGTTGATACAATAGTCTTGAGAAATGTGTATGTTCATGGGATATGCTCTGATGTTTGTGTTTCGATGAAGGAAGGTGACTGGTAGTATTAACCTCATCGTGTATGGCTAGGACATATTTTTGATCTTTGAAATTGAGTGTTGTGTGTGAAAGTGAGTGCAAGTTATATATATGAAAGCTGCTTGAATTCATGTTTTTATAGAAACAAAAGGAGAGAGCTTTGGTGTGCTGCCTTGAAGATAGATTATCTGTATGATGTTATTAAGTTTCTGATTTCGAAGTGGGAGTTATAGCATGGGTTGTTACTGCTGATTTCTCTGATAAATTCTGTGCATTTGAAGTGAGTGAAGTTGTGTTGTTACAATATGATGCTCTATCTTGCATTGGTGATGTGAAGTTATTCAATATGTCTGCTGCACTATTGCTCTTTTTGCAGCTAGTTCTTATGGTATTTGGTTGGCTTCTCGGTTGTGTTTTCTAGCATTGCACATTCTTCTCCTCTATCCTTTGTCATTGAGGCAAAAAGGGGGAGAGTCATTTGTGTTTTGCCATCAAGGAAAAAGGGGGAGTTTGTTGGATCTCAGTTGTGTTTATGTTTTGTCCTTGATGACAAAATCCCTTTCAATTGATTCTACTTGTTGACAGTTTCAGATTGGTTTCTCATGCTTTATCTTGATATAGTTTTGTCTATATGGTTTACTTGTCTTGGCATTCAGTGGACAACTTACATTCATAATTTTAATATCTTTTGTTACTGATTAGTTTGAGCTTCGTGCAGTTACAGGTTATCCTTTGTACATTGTTTCGGTGACAGAAAAAGAACATATCAACGTGAGAATACTTGGGTCTCCCCGATCCATTTCTCTGATAAATGTCTGTGTTGCCTTTCGGCAAGACATTTCTGATGTCATAACGATTTGATTTTACATACAGGCAGCTTTCGGCATGACATTGATCGTGGTCTTTGTGACATAAGAAATGTCTATCGGCATGAGGTTTGTTCACCACTGAGAGGTCTTACCAAGTGAGTCAGGTCTCACCGACTAATAGATAAAGTGGTGCATCGGCGTAAGTAATCCCTATCGGCATGTTGTTTCATCGAGCACTTTGTGTCTTGGCAACAAGCACAAGAAAGTTCATATCGGCAAGAGTTGCAACATCGATATGATGTCTTAGCGAAATTGGTATGTCACACCAACCTCCGTTGAAAGGTCATATCGGCAAGACTTATTTGATGTCACAGCGATCGGGATCCATCTCCAGGCATCTATTGGCGTGACATTCTCTTGTGTTTTGGTGACAGAAAAGGATTATATTGGCATAAGTTATACCGTCGATATGTGGTCACAGGGAAATTGCTTTGTCTCACCGATCGGAGATTAAATGGAAACACATTGGCAAGAGTTTAAGGCTTCGGTGAAGGGTCATAGCAAAAAGGGTGATGTATCCCCGACTAATGCATGTGGAAGTATTTCGACAGGAGTGTTGTATTCGGTATGTGGTCTCACCGAAGACATATTGTCTCATCGACCAATGCACTGAATGTCTTATCAGCATAAGGTTACTGCTTCGGTGAAATGTTATAATAACTCCATAGTGTCTCACCGACTGTGCACCAAAAGGTCTTATTGGCAAAGGTTGTGGTTTCGATGAAATGTCATAGCGAACGTGTCAAGTCTTGGCGACTAAGTCTTATGAACTGCTTTTGGTGAGAGATTGGTATTGTCTCAGCGACTTAGTGAATAATGTTTTTTTTTCGGTATGACAAAGTATTCTCTGAGAGGTCTCCCCGAAGGTTGTAGGTTACAATGACATATAAGAGTTGAAAAGTCTTTTTGGTGAGACTCGTTCGTCAAAGAAAGGTCTTGGCGAGTTTGAATTCTTATACCGACCGACAACATAAAGGCATACATCTCGGTAAGAGCTAGGGTTTTCGGAGTGAGGTCTCAGTGAGTGACCTCCGGTCTCGCTGATGGAACACAAAAGGTCTTTGTCGGCATAGGATCTGACTTTTCTCAGTGACACAGAAGATGGTTGGTGACTTTCGGTATGACTCAAGCATTCTACGAGAGGTCTCCCTGATGATGGTATGCTATAGCGACACTCATAAGATAGAAGGCTCGTCGGCAAGAAAAACCATGTGTCACAACGACCAATGTGTATCATGTGGACTTTTGGTGAAATGTGGGGCAATCTACATAACGTCTCCCCGATAGCAGAATGTCATAGCGACAAACAGAGGGATGACTAACAGTGATAAAGTTGCTTTCGGCATAGGTATTGAATTGTTACGGCAACATGTTGATCACGAGAGCTCTTGGAAAAACAAAGATTTGTCTACAAGATATCTCTCGGATATCAAAAGGCTATAGCGATAGTGAATGAAACAAAAGGGCATGTCTCGATGAGAAAGACTTTTGTGTCTCAGCGATTGAAACAAATTTAACAGAAATGTGATCTCGGGGAAACATAAAGATCTTCGATATGGTTTCTCCCCGACGGCAGAAGGTCATGGCGATGCACAGGGACCGAAGGAACGATCAACGTTATAATTTCCTTCGACATACTTGTATGGATGTCTCAGCAAATGGTTAACGAAGACTCAAAACACTGTGGTCGACATCATGGATTGGCATCGAATCTCAGAACCGTTACATGGAAGAATATTCGTTGAGTTTCCTTTTTGAGCAGTTATATTTTTGAAATAATGGATGATTTGCTGATTTTTGGATATGCATTACTCTGATTTTTACCATCATCTACAGATCATCATTATCCAACTTCATTTTGTAAAAATAGCAAGAGAGTTTCAGAATCTTATGAAAAACGCATTTTGAAGATTTCTTCAAAACAGACATACTTGAAATGTATATAATAACCAGTGTTGAAAACAGTGAAGGTGTTGTTGGCCAGTAATTCTGAGAGATAGTTATTTTGGCTGTGTTAAGAGATGTATCAAAAAACTCTATAATACAAGAGTTGGATTCTTAGGGTGTTAAGGAGATAAGAGTGTTGAGTTTCTTGAGCTTACTTGAAAACAGAGTGATCCTCTCATATTATTATTGTAATTTTGAAATCTGAGTAAGGGGTTGGTGCTCCTTGAGATTGGTGTCTCTAAATGAGGGGTTGGTGCTCCTTGAGTTGGTGCTCAGAAATTAGCCTATAAGGCATTGTTAAAAGTGGTTTTTGAAGATTAAGCCAGTAAGGCAGTTTAGGAGTGGTTTTTCAACCCTTGGAGGGTTTTCCACTCGACAAATATTTTGTCTCTTTGTTCTTCTGTGTGCTCACTAATTTTCTGAGTAGTTGTTGTTTCTGTTTACTATTGGGATTATTACTGTTCTCAATTCTATTTAATAATGATTACATTCAACTCATGAATGCATTAATCAAAGTAATATTGAGATCAAATCTGAGCTATGTTTTGGAAAATGCAAGATATCTCACTCAAATCATATTTTTATAAGGTGTCTAATAGACTGAGTTAATGTTGTCATATCTTTGTGCTTTCAAAAGTGATTACTTTACTCTATTGTTGAAAGAAAAGGAAATCACAATTAGAAATCTTGGTCGAAGTTGAAAAAGTTTAGACACCGATTCACCCCCCCCTCTCAGTGTCTGTCCATAACTCCAACAAGCATCACCTAGATGCAATGAGTGCTATGTGGACCATTCATTATCATGAGAGATGGGTTCTTGTGAACCACTACTCATGAAACATGGGTCAATGAGTTTGACTCTTAAAACTACATGGCTGAATCCTAGTAGCAATATTATAATTTGAAACACTATGGAGAGTACCTCATACTTATCAATTGATGAGATAATGAGAATATATAATGAATCATTCATAAGGACCAACACTTTCTAAAGGTATTGCAAATGGCATTGCAAGTTAAATGGGATTAACCTTGGAGAAAACTTTGAGGTTAAGCGTTCTTGAGCTGGAGTAGTATTGGGATGGGTGACCTCCTAGGAAGGCCCAATGCTTCACCTCTATGAGAATCACCTAGATGAAAAATGGGTACTAAGTGGACCATTCACTATCATGAGAAATGGGTTCTTGTGAACCACTACTCATGAAACATGAGTCAATGAGTTTGACTCATAAAACTACACGGTTGAATCCTGATAGCAATATAATAATTTGACACACTGTGGAAAACACCTCCTACTTATGAATTGATGAGATAAATGGGATTTATAATGAATGGTTCATAAGGCACAACACTTGTTGAAGGTTTTGTAAATGGGGTTGCAAGATAAGTGGGCTTGACCTTGTAAAAAACTTCGAGTTTAAGCGTGCTTGAGTTGGAGTAGTACTAGGATGGGTGACCTCCCAAGAAGGCCCATTACTTGACCTCTGTGAGCGTAACCTAGATGCAATGAGTGCTAAGTGGACTATTCACTATCATGAGAGATGAGTTCTTGTGAACCACCACTCATGAAACATGGGTCAATGAGTTTGACTCATAAAACTACACTGTTGAATCTTGATAGCAATATCATAATTTGACATGTGGAAAATACCTCCTAGTTATCAGTTGATGATCTAAATGGGATATATAATGAATGGTTCATAAGGCACAACACTTGCTAAAGGTTTTGCAAATTGGGTTTCAAGTGAAGTGGGCTTAACCTTGGAGAAAACTTTGAGGTTAAGCGTGCTTGAGATGTAGTAGTACTAGGATGGGTGACCTCCCAAGAAGGCCCAGTGCTTGACCTCTGTGAGAATTACCTAGATGCAATGAGTGATAAGTTTACCATTCACTAACATGAGAGATGGGTTCTTGTGAACCACTACTCATGAAACATGGGTCAATGGGTTTGACTCGTAAAACTACACGGTTGAATCCTGATAGCAATATCATAATTTGACACATTGTGGAAAATACCTCCTACTCATCAAATAATTGGATTCTACATATGTTTCCCTATTAGCACTTAGATTTACAAGATTGTTTTTAGTATCTAGGCTTTCAATTGAAACCAAATGTTTATGGTTAAAATGATCAGTTATGGTTGATTGACAAGGAATAAAATCATATCAACTTATGTTGTAATAGTTGGCTATCCATTGGGAGAGGACTTACATTGATCAAATTTATTTTGGAAGCTATACGTATTTTTTGGTTTAATATAGCTCACATTCTCAAGTATGTGATCTAGAAAATAAGGAAAAAATGCTTCACTTTTCCCTTGGAAAGGGAAAAAGGACAAATATGGTATTCCACTTAGAAATTGGATGTCCATATATAAGCTAAAAGATTAGGGGGGTTGGGGATTAATTTTTTTTTTGGAGTTTCTCTTGATGTTGAGAGTGTTTGGAGACCTATTTCGACACATGGATTGTGGTATAAAATGTTATGTACCTAGGGATGTGATATTATCATTTATTTATATGGATGGAGATGTTGACATGTGGCACACATCCTTCGAGTTAGTTATATTAAGTCATGTGAATAACTTGTAATTATTTATATTAGGAGTTGAGTAGTCCTCCATTTAGAATTACCCTTCCATTATATTATTAGGAGGTATATATAAAGGAGGTTATTATTGTAAGGAAGTTGAGGTAGCAGAACAACTTCCTTCACTAATCTTGAGAGGAGAATAATGCAAAATTTTTACAGATCTTTAACAGTTACAAAAAATTAAATAGAAATAAACAAAAGTATCATGTATACCACAACACAATGATTTAGGTGGGGAAAACCCTTTCGCAAGAAAAACCCCACTCCAAAAGCTACTCAATATATTATTTAGAAATCACAAAGATTACAATATACTTGCATAGCAAGCTTCTCACAAGAGTATCACCACTCATAGATCCAAAGGTAACACAATCGCTATCAGGATTTTAGAATACATTGCAATACATGGCTGTAATATAACGCCCTCATAAATAGGGTTGCCTTCTAGGGAAACTCAAGCTAATAAAATATCAACCACCAAAGATGAGACATAATGATGAATGGTCCAGATCTACATCACTCGAGTTCCTCCCTCTTGATGATTTTTGTTTCTTCCTCCTCCCAGAGGTAGCAGGGGGTGCTATTGGAGGTACATTCTTTCTTTTTGAAGTCTCTTTATTGGGTCTGAAGGGTGTTGTTACATTTTCTAATATCGAAGCATTGGGCTCCACCTTTTCTTTAACAACAATTGTGAAAGTAAGTTTTGGTAATGTAGATGTAGGGGTGGAAGTTTTTCTTCTTGATCTTTGTGGTCTAGAGGACTCACCAACTGTTTTAGCATCCCTTTTTGCAACAATTTCAATTAACTTGTCTACTTCACCTTTTGAAATTCTACGCAACCCAAAGTATTGTTCTACCTTTTGTTTACTCTTTTGGTTTTCGCAGGTATTGATGTTTCCAAGTGCACCTCAGTCTGACTTTTCCTCATATGTGCCATGACTTGGCAAAGAAAGGTCCTTAGGACTCTTCAAAAATAGTTCAAAGTATCCCTCAACATCATGTTCAAAAATATCATAACCAAGAGGCTCAATCTATATTGTCTTGGGCTCAATAGCCTCTATGATGCATTCATCAGTGGATACAAGGAAGGTTATTTCTTGTGCATACTTGTCTACTAGACTCATGGGAATCCTTTCTTTGTCATGCATGTTGTTTTGGAATACTGTAAAGAATGTAACCACTGAATTACCTTGAGCCTTGTAATCACCTATGTTGTGTAAATAGTAAAAAAATTGATGACCCACTGGTCTTCTCTTGTCCCATACAATGTCTCTTCTTCCAAGTAGCTCCCTCAAGAAGTAAAAAAATAAACACACAATTAGGGTCCCAAATTTGAAAGCATACTTATTTTCCTTGGTTTGCTTTAGATTTTCCAAAATTTGTTGCCAAAGCAACTCACATAGGTCATATTCCTTCCCATTCACTACCATATTATGGGTAACATAGACTGTAGTTGTAGATATTGAGTTCTCCCTATTGGTAAAGTAAATTTTGTGACCTATCATGATTGATGCATACTTTGCAACAATATTACTAATAGGTTTAGTTGTTAATTCTCTTCTATTAAATGTGGCACTAGTTAGTTGCATAACCACTTCTTCCTTTGTAGACTTTAGTACTGGTATGGGTCTAGTATCATACAACCCTATCACTACCTTGATCACCTCCTTAGAAATTAGTTCGGGCATGGTCTTCTACATAAAATTTTCATGCATTCTGCTTAGGGCTATCCTTACATATTTTTCATCCAAATCACTACTAAAGTTAGGAAACCAATTCCAAATATCTAGCTTCTTTTGCACTAGATTTACATATTTTGGTTTTACCAAAAAATCCTCTCCAATTAGCTCATTAGGCCATTGAGTTTTAAGTACTTGCTGATCATACTGATCCAATTTTCCATGTATATAGATTCTTGTGTCCTCAATGGGAAAAACCCTAATTGGAATCTTTGAAAATGCACCATCAGGGTCATTGCCAAAAAAATTCCATGAATATCTCTTAAACTTTAGTCTAGGTCTCTCCATGATATTAAACATGGTTAGTGTAGCTATTATAACCTCAATTCTATCTCAAATGCTTATAGAATCACTTATAATTAAAATCCACAAAGCATAGATAGTTGTAAATACCTTTTATGTGCATGGCAGGATCTAAGATTTGAACCAATTTGCTTTGAATCACCTTCAATTCCCCTTAAATTTTTTCTATATTCTTTCAAATATACATGTTATCAATTAGATATGCACCCTTGTCAGATTTGTAGAAATCAGACTATCTATTGAAACATGGAAACTATTTTCAGATGTGGGTGATCTATGCGAAAAGAGAATCTCCAGAGTGAGCTGGTTCTCCGAAAGATGGATCCTATTCTAAGTATTTTTTGAGAAAAGGGATAGAAGGATAGCTTGAAAATGAAAATTAACACTAACTGATGATTAACTATTATTTATGAAAATTCAGATTTACCACTCACAACAATTCCTCTATTACAATAGCTCTCACAATCTCATTGGTACATGGTTTCATCAGTAATTTGCATGAAGATTCAAAGGCATTGAATACATCATACAACCTGAAAACATGAAATTCTGTGCAAAGACTCATAAAAGCAAGACATATAAGGCTTCAAACTTGAAAACAAAAAGACATAAAATTTCTGTTACAAGGTTGAGATAAGAAATGAGAACTCTGTTGCTTTATTGAAACTGAAAGAGTGAACCTGCCAAACTAAGTACAATAAATAAGCTTACAAGCTCTACAATGCTAAGAGCAAGAAACTATCCTCTAAACTGAAGAAGAAAAAAAACTAAGTTTTTTCAAGATATAACTCTCCAAAACCCTAATCCAAGCTCACAAGAAAAGCTCAGGGAAAAGGTACCAAACTATCTCAAAAGTCTGCATAAAAGCAGAAAAAACACACTGTTTCCATGTTCATACTGAAAAGCTCCTAAAAATAGACTAAATCATCTTTTAAATAAAATAAATCACCTTATCTCTCCAAGAGGAATCTCAAATCTGACCCAAGTAAAACTCAACAATCTGCTAAAAATAGCAAAGAATAAAGCAATTTATAAAAGCATCGCTTTAATCCTGCTTTACATGATATGCAGATTTTTACAATTTGGCCTATTTTTGCAATTAAAGATTGCTTTGAAATATTTTGCAAAATACAACTTAATCTCTATTTCCCCAATATAATCTTGATTTTTCTCAAAAAAAAATCATAAAATATACAAGGCATATATTTCCCCCTTATCAATATCTTAATTGATTTCTTCAAAATCAATTTGAAAACAAAATAAAACTCCAATTCATAAGTGTTTCACCCTTACGCATAAAATATATTATCATTCATATTTTAATTTCCTTTCCCTCAAAATAAATTAAAATAAGCCTAAGTCATTGGACATTCATCATCTTACACTAAGGCAAAGGTATAAACGTTAATATAAAAATCACAAGCCCTAAGGACTTAAACAAAGTCGACTTGGGCATATGATAATTCACCCCCTCAAGGTATTAAGCTTCAGATTTCCTACTCAAAATGCAAAAAGAACCCTAAGTTCGAATTAGGGAAAGTAGAACAAAACCAAAGGAGAAACCCTAACTCCTATCATTTCGCACTTTTGCATTCTAGAGAGTTTGGGATCTGCTTGAGACAGGACAATGCGCCGCCACCATGGAAGAACCTAGGGTTTTTGCTGAGCATGCTTGATTTCTTGTGATCCTTTCCTTCAATATGTTCGACCTCCCTCTCTATGATAATGGTAAGCTCATTTCCAAGCTTTTCTGAGCTCCTTTGCTTCACTTCTAAGCCATTTTTAAAAATAAAGGCATCTCTGGCCGTGGCTGTAACAAGTCAGACTGATGTATTTTTTCATTTTCTGTGCCTACTTATCATCTCTGTGTTTCTTGAGGGAGTTCAAGCTTTGAGCTTAGAGTTCCTTGTTAATGCTCTGGCCGTGACTTCTTGGCTTCAATAGTCATGAAATGTAAGCTTCTTCATTCTTTCTTGTTATTTTTCCATTTCTTACAAAACATTGAGGATTTGACAGGCCGCACCATGGTCAGATTATCTTTAATGCATCCCACTTAGATATGTTGCATGATTATCATTGTTTGTATTTAGATTTTGGGCTTTGACAACAAGCTAAAAGAGAACTCCCGTTTCAAATGACAATTGGGCCTGGAATATACCTTCTTGGCCGCAACTATTATGGCTCAAAAGGACATTTGAGTCTCCTTGGGCTCGACCCACAAAACCAATTTCTTTCCTCCTTAAGACTTCTGTTGAACCCTCATATAGGTGTTTGTATTTCCTAAAGAATATATATTTACCTAGTATGGAACTTGACCCAGGACAATATTTTACCTTCTTTTGCATTTTCTTAAAAAACCCTGATATGGGTAACTCAAAAAATTGGAAAATATTATCCTTAAATTCAAAACCCCAATGTGGGTGTACTATATTATGAAGAAATATGTCTTTTAAATTCAAACCCTAATGCAGGTATGTTGAAAAATGAAGAAAAAATTGTGCATTTAATTATTCATAAAAAAACTGGGCTCGACCCATTATGGTATTTCTGTATTTTCTCAATTTCCACTGTATGGGTACTTACTGTTTTGAAGAAAGCCTGGCTACTTTGTGATTCTCTTATGGAACTCGCTCGACCCACTATGGCATTTGTTATATTTAGAAATTCATCAATTTTTTATCATATGGGTATTTGTTATTTGTGAAGAAAATGCATTTTTGGATGTATCTTCAGTTATATTCCAACTCGTCCTTCTTTCTATAGAAAATTCCCATGTGTTTCTTTTTCATTACTATTGAAAACCCTCATTCGGGTATATGAGATTCTGGAAATGTATCTTTGTTTTTATATTCTCAATTGCCATTATATTACTGTTCCCTCCTTGCACACATAAAACCTTTTGATTGAATCTGTAGATGAGTTGTTTTCCTTGTCTCTTATGCACTCCAAACCCTCATTCATACCAGGTTCAAAGTATACATGCTATTTGTTCTGAAAATGACTTTATGTATATGAATCCTTGAAATTATGCCTGATAATTATGGATTTTCTAAAAGTATAGCTTACATGACAAAAACCATTGCACTGGCAGAACAACACAGATGTCCAAAATAGTGTTATTCTGCAAACTCTGCTTATTCTGGAAATAAATTTTAACTTGTTGTATGACCATTTGAAACACATGATAAATGAGGAAACAAAACTTTAAAATAGTGTAATCTTAGACTATTTCCTGCCATCGTCAGCCAAAAATATCGTGTCTAACACAACTAATCACCGTAATCTATTCTTACAAGCAAGTTGATTCCTTCACCACTTAATAAATGACTGAACTGTTTATGCATTGATTAGATGCTATCACTGTTTCTTATCTGGAACTCTTCATGCAGTTTTATGCTCAATTATTCAAAATTGATTTATACCTTACTTCCCTTTAAAATGAAAATCTGAAACAATCCTCTTCGTTGAGGCATTATGTATGCCTGTTCACTATCCTTGATTGAGAGAAAGAACACTGTTGAACCTTGCATAATATCGTGAACACGATGCCTCATAATACTATGGCAGAAGAAGATAAAACATACAACAATGTTTAAGATGAATGTACTCAGTTAAATTGATTGAGCGGATTAAACCCATTGTTCACCTGTAGCTTTCAGAAAGCATTTACATGATTGTTATGAATGCACAGTTGGTTTAATGGCTTGATGGATAACTCTGCTTTACTCTTTCAGTTGCGTTTCCTTTCTTGATGATTATGATGATACAATCTCCTTCTCAGCCCACTTGTAATGAAGAAGGGGTGGCATGCCGAGGTCTACCCTTGTGGGAGTCCATTTTTCTCCACATGCTTGGTCTTCAAATAATAATCAGCTTCATGATTTTCCCATACCTGCACAAAGAAACAAGCAATGTTAGCATAAAACAACATATCATGATATTGATGTCTCTCTTCCAGCTCATATTTCTGCACTTTTCTTGATTGTTTCAGTGCATGATTAGTAGCATACTACATTATTGTTGATGGTTCATGTAGGTATATTCATAGTCAGAGCCTCTAACATCCCTCTCTTCCTTCCTACAAGTCAACGGAGCTTGAAGAAGACAAATGGTGCACCACTTCTGCGTCGGTCATCAATCAACCAGGCAATGATGATTATGTTTATACTTATGTGATTATTCCTTTTGTGAATCTTCCATAGTGTAGTTTTTTGTTTATGATGCACTATGATAGTCCCATCCACGACTTGTGTGGATATTTGATTTCAATCTTATGCTTTTCATTTTGAAAAGAAAAATGCATCTAAATGCAAATTTGTACTATCATTTGAATTCTTGCAATCAAATGAAATTCTATAAATATGAATCACTTTATGAAATAAAAGAAAGTAATTGAAATGCTTTGTTATTGAACGCTCAATCCTGTACTTCACTTGATTGTAAAATGATAAACAATACTTGAAACTCTATTTCCTCATCTCAATGCACCACTATCAATTATAAAATGATAAACAAGATGCAATCAACACTTAGCATATGCAAAAATAACTATATTTTCCACTTTTAAATATAGCAGTATTTAGTCAGTTCCACCAATTGAGCTGTAGCAAAAAATTGGTAACATTTTGGTGAATTCTGCTAAATGCTTGCCTGCTAAGCATATATCAGTTTCCTTAAAACACTCCATTGGGCGCAGAGTCAAATCTTCCTCGTCATGAAACTCAAGAATTTGAACAACACTCCAAACAACAACAAAACAAAATGAAATAGAACTAAAAACAAACTAATAGGCCCTGATGGCAAACAGAACATGCGCAGCAGCGCTTAGGGAAAGCAAAACTACTAAAATTAAATGTGTGAAACACACTTATTTGCAATACTACTCTACTTATCTACAAGATATAGCTTATCTCAGAGGCAATGCTTGAGGTGGATCTCATTAATTGGGATAGACAACACCTCTCCAGTCAACTTAGAGAGTTGGAACACGTTGTGTTCTTTGCACTCTGTGATCACATAAGGCCCATCCCAAATTGCATCAAACTTGGAATGTCATCCAGGTTTGCTTTTAAATTCATTCCATTTGAAAACCAGATCTTGAACAATGAACTCACATGGTCTTTCCATTTTATCAAAAGAGTTCTTCATCTGAGCTTGATGTATCTCAAGCTTCCTTAGAGCTTCTTTCCTAGTTTCCTCTAGCTCTACTAGCTGTGCAAATCTCACCTCAAGAGGCTGTTCATTCAACAATTCCAGTTCTTTAACATAACTTAAAGTTGACAACTCAATGGAAATAGGTAACTTAGCTCGTTTACCATAAGTTAGAACAAAAGGAGAACAACCAGTGGCCGTTTTAGGAGTTATTCTATCAGCCCAAAGGGCTAACTTAAGTTTTTCATGCCATGTCCTTTGATTATCCTCAATAGTCTTCTTGATTATCCGAATCAGATTCTTGTTTGTAGATTTCACCTGACCAT
Organism: Sequoia sempervirens; assembly: GCA_007258455.2. Lineage (NCBI taxonomy): Eukaryota > Viridiplantae > Streptophyta > Pinopsida > Cupressales > Cupressaceae > Sequoia > Sequoia sempervirens. Next base: position 571,788,619 of record VDFB02271358.1, read on the forward strand.
TGCCCTGCGGATAATAATTAGAAGATGCATTGAAATAGATATTATTTCTAACTGACCAAGCAGAAATCCTCAAACCAATAAAATCCAAACCATTGTCAGAAATGATTGAATCTGGAACACCAAATCTTGACATAAGATCCTGATAGAAGTTAAGCACTAAAGTATCATTTGCTTCCTTTAAAGAAACAACCTCGGTTCATTTGGTAAAATAATATGTGGCAGTAAGTATCCATTTATGACCCACACTTGAAGGCGGATTGATAGGACCAATAAAATTTAAGCCCCATTAGCAAAGGGATGTTCCACCTAAATCAGATGCAGGGGCAATGCTGCAAGCCTCTGTTTTCCAGAAAATAAAGCACATTTCTCACATTTTTTGACCCAAGCAATTGCATCTTTGAACAAATCTGGCCAATAATAACCAGCCCGCATAATTTTCAGGGCTGTTGTTCTTGCAAAAAAATGACCTCCTTAAGGTCCATCATGAAACTCTACTAAAAGCTTGTCAACTTGGTTAGGCTGAATACAGTGCAATAAAACACCTTGGAAATCTCTCCTATAAAGAATGCCATCAATGATTGCATAAGGAATGGCTTGTAATCTGTAATACCTTCTTTTCACTCTGTCTAAGTCTTCGGGCACTCACCAGTTTTCAAATAATGCATCATTTGCTGCAACCAGGTAGCAGGAGACGTTGGAACAACACCTGCAACATCATTATTTAGCACTGTATCTGTATTTGCAACTTCTTTTAAGTTGCTGTCTTCATTTCTAGCAATCTGTTCACACAAACCTTTGCCTCTAATGAGCTTGGTTACCTTTATATCAACGTCAAATTCCATTACTTTGGTAATCCAACCAACACACTTATCATTTATATCTTTGTTAAGTAAGAAATCCTTAACAGTTGAATGAGCAACCAACAAATGAATCTTGCTGTTGGACAACATATGCCTGATTTTTTTTAAACTTCTCACAATAGCAAAAACATGCTTATCGAAAAAATAATACTTCACCTCATAATCATGCAATACTTGGCTGAAAAATGCTATAGGCTTCTCCAAGCCTTCATCGTTTTGCTGGCATAACATAGTTGAAACTGTATCTACTCCTCCAAAAGCATACAAAATGAAGTCTTTGTCAAAATTTGGATTAATGAGAGTAGGAGTAGCTACGAGGGCTTCCTTTATCTGCTCAAAACTCCTCTTACCTTCCTTGGTCCAACTGAATGGCATATTCTTTCTAAGCATAGAAGTGAGAGGTTGCAACTGCAATATTCGGTATGAACCTGCTCACAAAATTTATTCTTCCAAGAAAGCTTTGCAAGCCTTTCTTGTGAGCTGGTAATGGCAATTCAAGAATTGCAGATACTCTTTCAGGATCTATAGAAATACCTTGCTTTGAAATAATATGTCCAAGTAGTTTTCCTTCGTGCACTGAAAATATACACTTCTTCGGGTTGAGAGACACTCCGAACTCTCTGCATCTCTGAAAAATCTGCTCTAAATGATCAAGATGCTCATTGGAATTAATGAAAAAAATAGTAATATCATCTAAATATACCAAAACAAACTTGTTCATAAGGCCGTGAAAGGCCATATGCATCACTCACTGAAAAATTACTCTAGTGTTGTATAAGCTAAAAGGCATCTTCTTGTAGGCCATAGTGCCCCAGTTAGTTGTAAATGTTGTTTTGAACTGATCCTCCCGCTTTACCAGAATTTGGTTGTAACCCGAGTAACCATCTAGCAAAAAAAACATGTCAGAACTAGAAACTACCCGCAAAATTTTCTCCATGGAAGGGAGTGGGTAGTGGTCTTTCAATGAAGCCTTATTTAAATCTCAGAAATCAACACATAATCTGATTTCCCCACTTTTCTTCCTAACTGGCACTAAATTTGACACCCAAGAGGTATGCTTAATAGGAAAAATAATACCACTCTCAACTAATTTATTTAGTTCAGCCTTCATAAGGTGTTCTAGTTTGGGGTTAAGAGGTCTCTATTTCTACCTTACTAGTTTTGCACCAAGCTCTAGTTCAATAGTATGCTGGGCTAGTTCTGGGTTAAAACCTCTCAAATCCTTGTACTCCCAAGTAAAAACATCACTAAACTTCTGACATAACAGGATAAATGCTTGCTGTTCTTCTTTATTACATACCTTCCCCAGCTTAAGAAGTTTTCCCTTGAAGATTTCAATGGCAGCATAATGTTCTTCCTTAACGGTCAGGCCACACTTGTCTTTCCACGCTTGGTCATCCGAGTTAAACATAGATTCCAAGGTCACCAATCCTTTGGACAGCTTGTTAGTCTTCAACTACACAATTTGTTCATCATATTGCTGCTGCCATTTTTGTTGGTTTCCATCTGCAAACTCAGCTTCTGCAATCAAGAAATTTAGAATTTGCTCATCGCTATCAAAAACCTGGCAGCTCACATTATTGTCAGGTATAGAAGGTCTCACCATAATTTTTAGATATTGACATGCCTCTACTTTATGAATTCCATTGGGAATATCAAACTGGGCTCCTATGGCAATGAGCCTATCAACATGCTTATTATTGTTTCTAGGTATCAAAACAATATTAAAAGCATCAAAATCTTCCATCAAATCCCATATAGGATGCTTATATTTCTTAAGCAAATCATTCTTGGCAGCATTTAAATTTTTGATCTAATTTACAATTAGTTCTGAATCACCATAAACTTGCAAGAATTTAATACCTCTTTTGCGGGCCCATTCAAGGCCATACACCAACGCTTCATATTCAGCTGTGTTATTCGAACAACTGAAAGAAAACATGTAGGCTGAAAAGTATTTATCTCCCTCTGGTGAAATCAACATAGCCCCACCTCTAGCACCAATACTGCTTCTTGAACCATTGAAATAAAGCTTCCAAATCTCATTTTCTATTTCTACAAACTATTCCTCCTCTTTACAAAGATTAGGCATATCAAAATCAGGTTCTCGAATCATATAGACTCCTAATCCTATCTCATTTGTGTGCTAAAATAGATCAAGCTCGTGATCTTCGGCTACCCATTCATCTAGATTGATATTTTCTACATGGGTGCTATAGTCTGAGGTCATGGTTTGTTCCTCCAGTGTAGAGGTGGCATAGAGGTTAGTGTTTATAGGATTTGGTGAATATGGTTCGATATGGTCTTTGGCGAGAGGCTCAAATTTTATAGTAACTTTTGTACCATACCTTATTCTAAAAAACAAATGAGACCAATCAGAAGACAGAAACCCACCCAACTTGGCTGTAAAATCCCTTGAGAGACAAATGGAAAAGTGTGGTGGCAAGTCAATGACAGGTATATCCTGATGAATAACAAAACTCAGAGATTCCTACAAAGTAAGAGCCAAATTTTTGGTAATACCAACAGTTTTAACAACAAACCCATCTAATTGCACTACGCCCTTCTGGGGATTTGGCTCATAAACAAGACCTAACTTATCGACTAAACTCTTAGGCATGACTGAACTACTGGCACCAAAATCAACCATGCAATTATGAACAATCTTATCACCAATAATCAGACTTAAGTAGAATGGGGGAGGCTTTACCTCTTTAGCTTTTTGCTCATTTTTATCCTCCAGATCATTAGCAAGCACGACTTTAGCAACCCCTTGATTAGCGTTGTCATAAATAAAAAAATCAGCTAAAGAACTCTGTAGAAAACCTTTCTACCTTGGGAGGTGTAAAGCATCTAATACCGACATACTGATTGTGGTTTTCTTGAGATGCTCAACAATATTAAATGATGAAGAATTTACCTTCTGCTAGTTTTTTGTGACAACAACATCATTTTGCCTCTGCAAAGGCTATGAATACGTCTTTGACTACTCCTTGCTAGATATCTCTTGGCCTCTTTGCAGAATCTACACTTTAGGCTGTGCTGCAACATTAACATTTGATGAAATGGGCTGCTTACTATTTGTGGGCTACTATTGTGAATTTCCAGCTTGCTGTCCCGAATCCATAACTCTCTTTTCGATCTAGTATTAGCCGAAACGAGAGAATTTTGTTAATCTTGGCCATTCATGCCACAGAATTCAGAGCTCTGCTAATTCGGCAAGGAAACTTCCACTTTATCTTGTTGTTCTTGATTCTAATCTGCAATATTTTCTGAACCAACATAGTTTTTTTGAACCATTAAACCTTATTTTCTCATTCCATTAGCGCATGTTGATTGGTTATGGGGCTGATTACATGTATAACACCAATCACAATCCTAGGAAACATTATTTTGGGGCACAAGTTCCTTTGACGAACTAGTTACATTTGGATTGTATGGCTGGAATGGCCTAGGGTTAAAATTCATTCTTTGGGCTTGGTAATCATTCTGAAAAAAAAGGCCTGTTTGGCTGGTTTTGCTGATAAGGGGATTGATAAGGATTATGTTCATGACCTACCTGCTTCTTAATGCTCACAAGATCATTCCTGAAAGTCTTGAGTATACTTTTAATCTCTTGAAATTCTTGGTTCGGGGCTGAAGTAACAACTTCTTGGGCTGCGTTATAATAGCCTATTGCTGGAACAGGAAGGACAACAACTAAGGGAGGTACAACAGTAGGGGTAGGTGGCTGTATTTCTAGAAATAGAGGCATAGGAGGTCTAGGAGTTATGTCTCCAACTTGGATGAGACAATTCTTAGCTCTAATGGCTATGTTGTAGGCATTAGGGAGTGTATGCCCACCCATAGATTGGGTCATAACCTCAATCTTGCTATTCAAAGCCTTTAAGTAAAACATAAAAGCATGAGCTGGTAGAGGTTTTACCGTTGCAGGAATCTTGTCCTAGGTTCTCTGAAATCGGTAGTTGAAATCAACCAAGTGCTAGTGTGGCACACCCTGAATGGTGCTCAACTGCTCTAACAAAGAAAGATTATCAGATTTATCAGCAAAATGTTGATATAAACCGTTACCTAATGCATCCCATGTCATGATTGAGTTGGCTACGAGGCCTCTAAACCATTGTAACGCCTTCCCTTTGAGCAACACAGCCAACAGTCTTAATGTGACGTTCTCTTGCATGATGTTGTGAACCAAGCATAAGGTGGCTACGTCACGAATATGCTCAATCGGTGTAGTGAGGTCCTCCCCGGTGAAGTATGGCAGACTTCTAAGGGCTGCAACTAGGATGTCATCATGTTGAACGATGTCTAATGGATTTCCTCCATTGAAAGGAATGAATAGGTGCTGCCTTGGTGCTGCCATTGGTGGTACCCATGATATTGGAACCGGTATTCCTGGTGATAAAACCAAGGAGCTGAAAATAGGAGGTGTTGACTTCGATCTTGCAGGTGTCTAAAAGAGCCTCCTTGCTGTTCTGCCTCTACTTCGTAGTGGAGAAAACTCTTGATATTTGAAAGGTGCAGTACTCGACCTTGTTGGTAATTTTCTCATGCGAAGGCTACACTAGCATGCAAAATAAGGATCAGAGTCACCAGGTATATTGAAATGAGCCTTCAAAAGGCTGCACAAATCTGCTGCATACACCAAACATCAAATTAAAAACTCTAAAATTTCTCTGAAATGGCTTTCAGAGTCCCACTGGGCATGCCAAAATTGTTATCAATCAGATATGCACCCATATCAAATTTATAGAAATCAGACTATCTGTTGAAACATGGAAACTCTTTTCAGATGTGGGTGATCTACGTGAAAAGAGAATCTCTAGAGTGAGCTGGTTCTCCAAAAGATGGATCCTATTCTAAGTATTTTCTGAGAAAAGGGATAGAAGGATAGCTTGAAAATGAAAATTAACACTAACTGATGATTAACTATTATTTATGAAAATTCATATTTACCACTCACAACAATTCCTCTATTACAATAGCTCTCACAATCTCATTGGTACATGGTTTCATCATTAATTTGCATGAAGATTCGAAGGCATTGAATACATCATACAACCTGAAAACATGAAATTATGTGCAAAGACTCATAAAAGCAAGGCACATAAGGCTTCAAACTTGAAAACACAAAGACATAAAATTGCTATTACAAGGTTGAGACAAGAAATGAGAAGAAGAACTCTGCTGCTTTATTGAAACTGAAAGAGTGAACCTGCCAAACTGAGTACAAAAAATAAGCTTACAAGCTCTACAATGCTAAGAGCAAGAAACTGTCCTCTAAACTGAAGAAGAAGAAAAAACTAAGTTTTTTCAAGATATAACTCTCCAAAACCCTAATCTGAGCTCACAAGAAAAGCTCAGGGAAAAGGTACCAAATTGTCTCAAAAGTCTACATAAAAGCAGAAAAAACACACTGTTTCCATGTTCATACTGAAAAGCTCCTAAAAATAGACTAAATTTGCTTTTAAAGAAAATAAAGCACCTTATCTCTCCAAGAAGAATCAATCTGACCCAAGTAAAACTCAACAATCTGCTAAAAATAGCAAAGAATAAAGCGATTTATAAAAGCATCGCTTTAATCCTGCTTTACATGATATGCAGATTTTACAATTTGGCCTATTTTTGCAATTAAAGATTGCTTTGAAATATTTTGCAAAATACAACTTAATCTCTATTTCCCCAATATAATCTTGATTTTTCTCAAAAATAATAAAAAATATACAAGACATATATTTCTCCCTTATTAATATCTTAATTGATTTCTTCAAAATCAATTTGAAAACAAAATAAAACTCTAATTGATAAGTGTTTCACCCTTAGGCATAAAATATGTTATCATTCATATTTTAATTCCGTTTCCCTCAAAATCAATTAAAATAAGCCTAAGGCATTGGACATTTGTCATCTTACACTAAGGGAAAGTTATAAACGTTAATATAAAAATCAGAAGCCCTAAGGACTTAAACAAAGTCGACCTAGGCATATGATAATTCACCCCCTCAAGGTATTAAGCTTCAGATTTTTGACTCAAAATGCAAAAAGAACCCTAAGTTCGAATTAGGGAAAGCAAAACAAAACCAAAGGAGAAACCCTAACTCCTATCATTTCACACTTTTGCATTCTAGAGAGTTTGGGCTCTGCTTGAGAAATGACAATGCGCCGCCACCATGGAAGAACCTAGGGTTTTTGCTGAGCATGCTTGATTTCTCATGATTCTTTCCTTCAATATGTTTGACCTCCCTCTCTGTGATAATGCAAAGCTCATTTCCAAGCTTTTCTGAGCTCCTTTGCTTCACTTCTAAGCCATTTTTTTAGAATAAAGGCCTCTCTAGCTGTGGCTATAACAAGTCAGACTTATCATCTATGTGTTTCTTGAGGGAGTTCGAGCTTTGAGCTTAGAGTTCCATATGAATGCTCTGGCTGCGACTTCTTGGCTTCAACAGTCATGAAATGTAAGCTTCTTCATTCTTTCCTTTTATTTTTCCATTTCTTACAAAACATTGAGGATTTGACAGGCTGCACCATGGTCAGATTATCTTTAATGCATCCTGCTTAGAAATGTTGCATGATTATCATTGTTTTTATTCAAATTTTGGGCTTTGACAACAAGCTAAAAGAGAAATCCTGTTTCAAATGACAATTGGGCCTGAAATATACCTTCTTGGCCACAACTATTATGGCTCGAAAGGACATTTGAGGCTCCTTGGGATCGACCCACAAAACCAATTTATTTCCTCCTTAAGACTTCTGTCGAACCCTCATATAGGTGTTTGTATTTCCTGAAGAATATGTATTTACTTGGTCTGGAACTCGACCCATGACAATAGTTTACCTTCTTTTGCATTTTCTTAAAAAACCCTGATATGGGTAACTCAGAAAATTGGAAAATCTTATCCTTAAATTCAAAACCCCAATGTGGAGTGTATTGTTTTTTTTTTTTTTTTTTTTTAACGAGGGGAATCGGGTGCAACGACCCCCCATATAACCCCCCACTGCTGGTAAACTTTTTACCGTGACCGGCAGTGCTGGCGGGACACACCAACCGGTACCACGGGAGTGCCAGAGAGTCAAACCCATGGTGGGTGCCCTGCTACAGGGAACACCTTAACCAACTGAGCAAGGACCGGCGCCCCTGGGTGTATTGTATTATGAAGAAATCTGTCTTTTAAATTCAAACCCTACTACGAGAATGCTGGAAAATGAAGAAAAATATGTGCATTTAATTATTCATAAAAAATCTGGGCTCGACCCATTATGGTTTTTCTACATTTTCTCAATTTCCACTGTATGGGTACTTACTGTTTTGAAGAAAACCTGGCTACTTTGTGATTCTCTTATGGAACTCGCTCGACCCACTATGGCATTTGTTACATTTAGAAACTCATTAGTTTTTTATCATATGGGTATTTGTTATTTGTGAAGAAAATGCATTTCCTGATGTATCTTCAATTATATTCCAACTCGTCCTTCTTTCTATAGAAAATTCCCATGTGTTTCTTTTTCATTACTATTGAAAACCCTCATTTGGGTATATGAGATTCTGGAAATGTATCTTTGTTTTTATATTCTCAATTTTCATTATATTACTGTTCCCTCGTTGCACACATAAAACCTTTTGATTGAATCTGTAGATGAGTTGTTTTCCTTGTCTCTTATGCACTACAAACCCTCATTCATACTAGGTTTAATGTATACATGTTGTTTGTTTTGAAAATGACTTTATGTATATGAATCCTTGAAATTCTACCCAATAATTGTGGATTTTCTAAAAGTATAGCTTAATTGACAAAAACCATTGAATGATAGAACAACACAGATGTCCAAAAAAGTGTTATTCTGCAAACTCTGCTTATTCTGGAAATAACTTTTAACTTGTTGTACCACCATTTGAAACAAATGATAAATGAGGAAACAAAACTTTAAAACAGTGTACTCTTAGACTATTTCCCTCCATCGTCAGCCAAAAAGATCGTGTCTAACATAGTTGATCACCGTACTTTGTTCTTACAAGCAAGTTGATTGCTTCACCACTTAATAAATGACTAAACTGTTTATGCATTGATTAGATGCTATCATTGTTTCTTATCTGGCACTCTTCATGCATTTTTATGCTCGATTATTCAAAACTGATCCATGCACTTACTCTCTTCTGAAATGAAAATTTGAAACAATTCTCTTTGTTGAGGCATTATGTATGCCTGTTCACTATCCTTAATTAAGAGAAAGAACATTGTTGAACCTTGCATAATATCATGAACATGATGAACAAACAATATTGTGGCAAAAGAATATAACCCATACAACAATGTTTGAGATGAATGTACTCAGTTAAATTGATTTAGCGGATTAAACCCACTGTTCACCCGTAGCTTTCAGAAAGCATTTACCTGATTATTATGAATGCACAGTTGGTTTAATGGCTTGATGGATAAACTCTGCTTACTCTTCCAGTTGCATTTCCTTTCTTGATGACTATGAAGATTGCAATCTCTATCTCGACCCACTTGTAATGAATAGGGGCAGCATGTCGAACTCTACCCTTGTGGGAGCCTATTTTTCTCCACATGCTTGGTCTTCAAATAATAATCAACTTCGTGATTTTCCCTATACCTGCACAAAGAAGCAAATGATGTTAGCATAAAACAATATATGATCATGTTGATATATCTCTTCAGCTCATGTTTCTGCACTTTTCTTGATTGTTTTAGTGCATGATTAGTAGCATACTGCATTATCGTTGATGGTTCATGTAGGTATATTCATAGTCAGAGCCTCTGACATCCCTCTCTTCCTTCCTACAGGTCAACGGAGCTCGAAGAAGACAAATGGTGCACCACTTCTGCGTTGGTCGTCAATCAACCAGGCAATGATGATTATGTTTATACTTATGTGATTGTTCCTTTTATGCATCTTCCATAATGTAGTGTGTTGTTTATGATGCACTGTGACAGTCCCATCCACGGCTTGTGTGGATATTTGATTTCAATCTTATGCTTTTTATTTTGAAAAGAAAAATGCATCTCAATGCAAATTTGTACTATCATTTGAATTCTCGCAATCAAATGAAATTATGTAAATATGAATCACTTTATGAAATAAAAGAAAGAAAATTAAATGCTTTGTTGTTTGTATGCTCAGTCATGTCTTTCATTTGATTGTAAAATGAAGTAAACAATAATTGAAACTCTGTTTATCTCAATGCCTGCTTGTCAATTATAAAATGATAAACAGAATCTGCGATCAACTTACTTAGCATATCGCAGAGAAACAACTGCTTATTTTCCCACTTTTAAATACATAATATGGTATTTAGTTAGCTCCAACAATTGAGCTGTAGCAGCAAAATTAGTAACAATTAAAAGTGATTAAAGTGACTTAGAATTTCACTTTATACCTTACCGATCTTCCCTAACCTTCACATTTATTGCTTCAAGTTCCAAAAAGTTGTTAAACACTTCAATGATACATTGTAAACCTTAAAATTCTCAACATTTCTTCACATCTGCATATTTTCTACCAGAATCTTTTCTAGAAGCTTAAGAATGCCAATTTATATCACATATCTTTGTGTCACTGCTTGACACCTCATATTTCTAGGGGTTGTTAGATGTCTCTATTAATGCTCCCCTTAAGCCCGCATCTGGGTTTAGTTTTTAGGAGAATTATTTGCACCAAATGGAGGTATAGATGCATTTGATTCATCCTTATTCTTAGGTTCCTCTTTTTTTCTCCAAATATTCTCCATTTCCTTCATTACATTAGTAGGATCAGCTTTCTTCACAGGTTCATTCTTCTTTTCTGGATAAGTCTACCTTCCATTGTTGCTTATGCAAAATCTTTAAATGTGTCCAGGTTTGTTGCAATTGTAGCATACACCATTTTTCTGACCAAAATGACTTCCATTCATTCTTGATTTGCATTTCTTAGCCTTATGTCCAAATACATTGCACTGCTTAGCCTTATGTCCAAATACATTCTTCATCTGACTTCTAAACTCATTAGCTCTATGTCCAAATTTCTTGCATGCAAAACATTGTACAAAAAAGGATCCAAAATTTTGATTCATTCTACTTCTACATTCTATAGCCTTATGCCCAAATTTAGAGCATGAAAAAAAAATACCATTAAAAGATGGCTACCTTTGAGCATTTGGTTTTTTGATAGGAGGTCTTCTAGTACTGCTCCTTTGATTTTTGAATTGTCTACCATTTCCTTGAGTCTAATTTTTGTTGCAAGTATGAAGGAATTATGATGAAGGTGTTGTCATTGATGTCAACTGGTCAACTGGTTCTCAACTAGTTGTTGTTTTCATTGTTGTCTTGGATACAGGTTATTGGTTGTATATGTCGAGGATATTGAGAATATTGTAATGAAGAAAGGTTGCAGGTGTTCAGTTGTTGCTCTAGGTTTTGCTACTATGTTTGTGTGGTTCAGATATGTTTATCATGGTTGTTAGAAGCTACTATATCTAGGATTTTGGCTTTTGGATTGTTATACTGTGTGAGTTATGTTCACCAGTTGTGAACTATGTTTTTCAAGGTATCTAGTTGAGGTCTAAGAGAAATGTAGTTGCTCCATATTTCTTGTTTGAGTCTTATGACTTGTGGTTTTGGAGTTAGGGTGATATGATCGTGTTGGAGATAATTTTGTTTATTTGGAAGTATTAGATCATGCTAAGGTTGTGTGTACTTAATTGATTTATGTGTTCAACACTGGTTTGGATGACCTTGTGTTTGAAACTACTTTTGAAGCTTATGGAATCATGTTGAAGCATGTGATTGGGTCACCCTCATTCTAATTCCATTTTAAAATATTAAGGCACCAACCTAATTTGAATTTGTAAATGCAAATGGTGTATGGACAACTTTTGTATATATTTCAAAGTTGAAGATGGTATAAATACATGATGAGATATTTGTGAAAAGTGAACTACAAAGTAATAGAGAAATATAGATGTGGGATAGATGTGAATCAATGTGTAAGTAATGCACGAGTTGTTGAAGATCACCACAAAGCATAATTTTTGAGTTTCCAGAAGTAGTGAGCTGAAGGTGTACTCTATCATTTAAGCATGTCTGCAAGAGTTTGAGAAAATTGTGGTGGAAATATTTGTTGCATTGAGATTGTCTTCTCTCTATAACATATCTCTTCTATTTTCTTTGTATTTGTGTGGTAGTGATCCCTATGGGTGGTTAACCCTTGTTTGGATAGTGAGTCCTAATCTAGATAGTGAGTCCTATTTTCGGAGTGAGCCTTATTTGGAAATGAGCCTTTGTAATCGGTTTTGATATTCTCTATGTTGTGAGCTAATCCTCACCTAGTTTTTCCCTTATTGTGTTTTCCATGTAAATATGGTGTTATTGTGTATGTGTGATGTTTTTTAGTTTCTACCTTTGTACTTAATGATAACTAGATTAAAAAACTAAAGGATTTGTGATTGATTTAATTTCTTGTGAAATTTTTTAAAGGTTAAAGTTTGATACAACTAATTCACCCCCCTCTTAGTTTTCTTTTTCAACAATTGGTATCAAATCTTGGTTCCATGGAGAAGAGATTAACCACTTAAGGAAGGTCTGGGATGGTGAGCAATATCACTTTTGAATGTCCTAGGTTCGATGGAACAAATTATGCTATCTAGAAAATACATATGGAAGGATATCTAGAGTATTGTGGATATGATGTTGAAACTTCATATAAAATTGTCTATACTCCTCCAGATATAATGGTTTGAGTACAACTAAAGAAATCAAGGTGCATGAAGAAAACAAAAAGACAAAGTTAATTCTAAAGAATATTCTTTCACATTTCGAGTTGATTAAATTCCAAAATATGAATACTAGTAAAGAGGTTTGGGATGCTTTAGAAAAGATGCATGAAGAAGATGAAAAGGTAAAAGAAGCAAAGTTGCAGAATTTAGAGGCATAGTTTGAGGTGCTGCATATTTCTGAAGATGAGAACATTAAATCTAATGTACTGAGAATAGATGATTTGGTAGCTGAAATGAGAGGACTTGGAGCTACAATAGATGAACCTAGGATTGTGAAGAAGATTCTTAAAACTCTTCCTGATGCATACATTGAAAAGGTATTTGCTAGTGAAGAATATGTGGACTACAAGACTTGAACTAAAGATTAGTTATTGGTTACTCTAACATCTTATGAGATGAGAAAACCAAATTTGAGAAATGGATCCAAATTAGAAATTACTTTCAAGGCTACAAGATCTGAAGATCCAGATGAGGAGAATCTTGATGAAGTAGAAGCAAACTTTGTGAGAAGGATGAGGAAAGGCTCTAAAAAGTATGAAGGTAATTTACCCTTTAAATGCTTTAGTTGTGGAGGAATATGTCACTATGCTTCAAGATGTATGGAAAGAGCTAAGAGGAACAAACAAAGATTTGAGAAAGAAAATAAACACAAAAATATCAAAAGAGCATATTATGTGAATGGGAATGCTAGTATTTATGATGATGAGTCTGATTATGGATATTTTGATAACAATGAATGCTTGTTCTTGGCTATAAAAGATGAACCTAATTCTACTAAATTTGAAAGACAGGTAAAGGAATGTCCTACGGAGAAGGAGAAAGAGAAAGAGGAAGATAATGTAATCTCTTCCCTACATGCTAAACAAGAAAAGAGCTATTGGGTTGTTAACAGTGGCTATTCACATCACATGACTGGTGATAAGAGTAAGTTTGTTAAATTAGAAAAACATGATGGAGGCTTAGTGATGTTTGGAGATGATACTAGTGCTAAAATTTGAGGAATAGGTTTAGTAAGTTTTGATGGCAAGCATAATATTGATGATATCTACTATGTTAAGGGTTTAAGGAATAATCTCTTGAGTGTTGGACATATGTGTAGTAAAGGATATAATCTTGTATTTGAAGATGAGAGACGTGAAATCAAGAAAGGATCTGTAACAATGATTGTTGTAGGAAAGAAGTCTGAAGGAAATATAAATCAGCTTAAGGGTGTTAATGGACGTTGCTTTATGACTCATATTAATGACAGTTGGTTATGGCATCAGAGGATGTGTCACATGAGTTTTGATAACTTGGAAAGGATCAATGCAGTGCAAGCAGTAAGAGATTTACCAAGGATTACAAAGCCTATTAATGCTATTTGCAGGAATTGTCAATTTGGAAAGCAAGCGAGAAACAAATTCATATCAAAGGAACAATCTACTACCAGACTACTAGATTTGATTCATACATATATCTATGGTCCTACAAGAGTGAGAAGTCTACAAGGTGAAAGGTACTTTATGCTTTTGATTGATGATTACTCTAGGTATACATGGGTTACATTTCTTAGAGAGAAATTTGATGCATTAGATAGATTCAAGACATTCAAAGCTACAGTAGAGAATGAAGTAAATTTAAGAATAAAATACTTGAGGTCTGACAGAGGTGGTGAATTCACCTCCCACGAGTTTAATATGTTTTATGATATTCATGGAATAAAAAGACAGTTATCTACCCCCAAACTCCTCAACAAAATGGAGTTGTTGAAAGAAAGAACATAACAATTCAAGAAGCTGCTAGATCGATGATTACGGAAGCTGGTTTATCAAAATTTTATAGGAGAGAATCTATTCACACTACTGTCTATGTGTTCAATCGAGTTCAAGCAAGAGCTAACAGTACTAAGACCCCCTATGAGCTATGGTGTGGAAGAAGTCCTACTATTAAGTATTTCAAGGTATTTGGAAGCAAATGCTATATCAAACGTGATGAAGAAAATTTAGCAAAGTTTGATGCTAGAAGTGATGAAGGAATTTTCCTTGGATATTATACTAAGAGCAAAGCTTACACATGTTTCAATAAAAGAAAAAAATATTGTAGAAAGCACAAATGTCAAGGTTGATGAAGCAATGAAGAATTCAACTGAAGTTGATGGATATGTATCTGATGAACCTGATTGTGTAAGAATTGAAGAAGTAGTGGAAGAACATGAGAAGAAAAATGAAGAAGAAGAAGCTTTGGTGGTTTCCCCTAAGACACCTAGATATGTGTAGAAAAATCATTTAGATGATCAAATCATTGGAGACAAAAGGAAAGGAGTATTGACAAGAAGTAGAGTTGTTGCTGGTGAGATAAATCTTTGTTTACTTTATGAGATTGAGCCAAAGACCGTAAGTGAAGCATGTAAAGATGAGTATTGGATGGAAGCTATGAAAGAGGAACTTATGTAGATTGAGAAGAATCAAAATTGGGAATTGGTCCCTAGACCGACTAAAAAAAATATAATTGGATCAAAATGGGTATTCAGAAATAAGTTGAATGAGAACAAAGAAGTGGTTAGAAATAAAGCAAGGCTTGTGTGTAAGGGGTTACACACAAGTAGAAAGTATATATTTTTAGGAGACTTTTGCTTTGGTAGCAAAGAATGGAACCTATCAAAATGTTCTTAGCATTTGCTGCTCATAAAGATTTCAAGGTCCTATGGATGGATGTCAAGTGCATTCTTGAATGGTGAGTTAGAAAGAAAGGTCTACATGGAACAATAAAAAGGATCCCAATTTTCAGATCAGCGGATATGGTTTTTAGATTGAAGAAGGCTTTTATATGTATTTGACAAGCTCCTAAGAGCTTGTTATGCAAAAGGTTAGACAAATATTTGACTCCAACAAGGGACTTTCAACAAAGGTTATGAAAAACAATAATCTTTACTTTAAAATTGAATATGACAAGATCTTGATAGTGGTTGTATATGTTGATGCCATTATCTTTGGAGAAATAAAACAATGTGCAAGATGTTTTCTAAAAGAAATGCAAAAGAATTTGAGATGTCTATGTTTGGTGGGGTGAATTCATTTCTTGGGTTGCAAATTAATCAAACAAAGAAAGGGATCTTTATTTCACAATCAAAGTATGTAAGAGAAATGTTGAAGAAGTTTGGGATGGATGGTTCCAAACTGGTATGCACTCCTATGGTGACTAGTTGCAAATTGAGTAAAGATGATGATTCACCTAAGGCTAATTAGAGCATGTACAAATCTATGATTGGAGGTTTGTTGTATTTGACTACTACTAGACTGGATATCATCTATGCAGTTTGTCTTGTGGCAAGATTTCAAGAAGACCCTAAAGAAACACATGTTGTTGTTAAGAGGATATTTAGATATTTGAATGACACTTCGGATTATGGGTTATGGTATCCTAGGGATACTGATTTTACACTAAGTGCTTACACAGATGCAGATTGGGTTGGTTGTGTAGATAACAAAATGAGTTCTTCAAGTGGTGGTGCATTCTTTCTTGGTTACAGATTGGTGGCTTGGTTGAGTAAAAGAAAGGTCCGGTTCTTTATCTACTGGCGAGAAATTTGAGTATATTACTATACACAAGTTTTATGGATGAGACATATTGAGAGATATCAGAGTAATGTATGATGATCCTATTTCTTTCTTCTATTATAATACAAGTGCAATTAAAATTTTGAAGAATCCAGTGATGCACTTGAGGAAAAAGCATATATCTATCAAGTATCACTTTTTGAGAGAAAGGTTGTGGAGAATGAAATTAAAAACTTGAGTATAAGCCAATGAAGGATCAAGTAGATCGACATATTTACAAGGCTCTTCCTAGAGATACTTTTGAGTATCTTGGGAGAAGTTAGAGGTTATTGTCCTTCCTTTCTTGAAATAGATGCATATGGGGATGCATCAGTCCCGTCGATCTATGGATCTATCTTTCTTTTGGACTGATGTTTTGGTGGCTACCTCTCAAGGGGAGTAGGTAGTGTTATGTGTTGTCATTGAAAGAGTAGTTTGTTCTTAATGTCAAAGGGGAAATCAATGAAAATTTTATTTTTCCTTTTCCATTGATGTCAAAGGGGGAGAGAAAGATGTGAAAAGAGAGAAAGAGTATCATGTGAAAAGAGTATCTACTAAGGGGGAGAAAGTAAAATCATGGGGTGTGTTGTCTTTGATGGTTTCTCACATCATGTGTTAGCATCAATGAAAAAGGGGGGGATTGTTGCAAGTATGAAGGAAGTATGATGAAGGTGTTGTCATTGGTGTCAACTGGTCAACTAGTTCTCAACTAGTTGTTGTTGTCATTGTTGTCTTGGATATAGGTTATTGGTTGTATATGTCGAGGATATTGAGAAAATTGTAATGAAGAAAGGTTGTAGGTGTTTAGTTGTTTCTCCATGTTTTTCTCCTATGTTCATGTGGTTCAGATATGTTGATCATGATTTTTAGAAGTTGCTATATCTAGGATTTGGGCCTCTAGATTGTTATACAGTGTGAGTTATGTTCACTAGTTGTGAACTATTGCTTTTCAGGGTATTTGGTTGAGGTCTAGGAGAAATGTAGTTGCTCCAGATTTCTTCTTGTTTAGGTCTTATGACTTGTGGTTCTAGATTTAAGGTGATATGATCATGTTGAAGATTAGTTTGTTATCTGGAAGGATTGGATCGTGCTAGGTTATGTGTGTTGCTTAATTGATTTATGTGTTTCACACTAGTTTGGTCAACCTTGTATTTGACACTACTTTCAAAGCTTATGGAAGCTTGTTGAAGCACGTGATTGGATCGTCCTCATTCTAATTCCACCCTAGAATGTTTTGGTTGACCTAATTTGAATTTGTAAATACAAATGGTGTATGGAAGACTTTGGATATGTTTCAAAGTTGAAGATGGTATAAATACAGGATGAGATATTTGTGAAAAGTGAGAGTGCAAATAAGAGCAAGATAGGTGTGAATTAATGTGTAAGTAATGCGGTTGGTGTAGATCAGCAAAAAGCCTAATTGTTGAGTTTAAAACAATGAGCTGAAGGTGTATATCATTCAATATGTTTGCAAGAGTTTGAGTGAATTGTGGTGGAAATATCTATTGCATTGAGATTATATAACATATCTCTTCTATTTTCTTTATATCATTGTGGCAATGAGCTCTTCTGGTTGGTTAACCCTTGTTTGGATAGTGAGTCTTATTTTGGAAGTGAGCCTTCTCTAGCAGTGAGCCTTTGTAATCAATTTTGATATTCTCTCACCATGGTTTATCCCTTATTGGGTTTTCCACGTAAATCTAGTGTTATTGTGTATGTGCACGATATTCTTTAGTTTCTTCCTTTTCAATTAATGATTAATCAAATCAGTAGACTAAAGTCCATTTGTGTTTGATTTAATTTTCAGTGAAAAGTTGTAAAGGTTAAAGTTTGTTACAACTGATTCACCCCCCGTCTTAGTTGTCTTGTTCAACACTTTTGACTGCCAACCTTGTTAGGGATCTGATTTTCCTTTGAGCTTTGTCC
This sequence comes from Sequoia sempervirens, assembly GCA_007258455.2. Classification (NCBI taxonomy): domain Eukaryota; kingdom Viridiplantae; phylum Streptophyta; class Pinopsida; order Cupressales; family Cupressaceae; genus Sequoia; species Sequoia sempervirens. The sequence continues at coordinate 571,806,750 of VDFB02271358.1, forward strand.
TTCTTCAAAGCCAAAACAACCTTTATCCTTAGATGGATTCTATCTTGCAATTAGTTTGAATCAAGCATTGTAGTACTTTTTTTGAATTTGTCCCCATGAGCTGTTTCTTTCTCCAAATTTTTTCTTAGGGTTACCACTTCTTGTTCAATTTTTGTGTATTCATTAGTCTTGCTTTGTATAGTTGCATTCAAATAATCCTCAATTCTCTTCTTTTCTTCCACTTGCACTTTTAGTCTAGTGGTATCTTCATTTTCCTTCTTTAGTTATTCATTGAATTCTCTATGTCGTTCTCTGAAATTCTTAATTTTTTCTCTCAATTTTTTGATACATTAATTTTATTACCCTAGGATTTCCTTCAGAATTTTATTCTCACTTTCAACTCTTTCAATATATTCAAGAGCAACTTTAAGTTCTTCTTTGTCAAACATGTAATCATCTTCTTCATATTCAATTGTAGAAATTTCTTCGAGAGGAATAAGATACCTTTTATTAGCCATGTGTTCAAACTACAAGATTTTTCTCAACTTGTTATGCTTCTCAAAAGGAACTAGGGTTTGATACCAATTGTTGAACACCCATAATACTAAGGGGGGGGGGTGAATTAGTATGAACTATTAAACCATTTAGTCATAATCCATCCAATAATCAAAATATATCCAACTACTACTATGAATGAAAGCATGAAAGGAATCACAAGATCATATTACACATGAACACTAGGAATTTTACCTGGAAAACCCAAAAAGGGAAAAACCACAGGATTAGCTCACAATATATTATAACCAGTTATAAGATACTATAGGGGCTCATTGCCAGGACACACTGTCCTTACAAGGCTCACAACTAGAAGTCGATACAAAATAGAAATGGCTTCATAGCCAAAATGTGAACTGATACAAAGTGCGCCTTCCTTATGCTAAATTCAATTCCTTTGAAGCTCTGAATACAAAATACTGCTCTACTTAGCAGTCGCTCAACATTCATAGTATTTATGCCCTAATACTAATCTCACACATACAAATTTGCAAGTTCACACAATATCAGATCTCACACATATCACATTACATTATTATTACACTATGCAACTCAAAAATGTCCTACATATATATTGAATTACATCCACATACATCAATTAGGTCAGCCTAATTGGATGTAGCCCTATTTAATTCAAAATCACTTTGTCGGCTTCATACTTGCAACCAAAAATTCTTCACGCCCAAACCAACAATGCGACACTTAATTCTAGTTGGTATGGATCTAAAATAGATCCCCTTAACATCCACAATACATATTATTCTTCATAGCACATATATCAAGTATTAGGTTGGCCAAGAATTGGACCTAGTCACAAAATGAATTAACTGATCACACACCAACTGATGAGGTAAAAATAACCTCATCAACATAATGGCCTCAATATACAAATATAAACCTTCCAACCCAAATTACTCTACCAATTGATTACCTTTAGGAAGAATAATTGCTTTCCTTTTTATGAATAAGTGTACAAACTTTATTTCTTGGACTTGATCGAATTAAACTAATTTATGTTGATTTAATGGTTTAGTCTTGAGTATTCCGTAGGTCAATTCCACTTCCAACCATCACTCCAGTCAAAAGGGAAAATGAATACGGATCTTCATACTTTTGAAAATGAGTGAGCGGGCGTCAGAATTTCAGGACCACACGTTTTGGCCGCATTTTTATAATTCTGTTATCTTTCAGTTTCAAAAAATTTAATGGCTCATGTGAGCCTCTTCAATATTGTATATCACGGGCTTTAAATTCCTTCTGCTATTGGAAAAGACTCCATTGACTGGAAAATAGGATTTTGGTTAATCATTTTTCATATAAATATGTAACTGTTACACATGATGAATAACAAGAGAAGAAGATTATCATTATGTTGTAAAATTGTCTTTGAGTAAAAACTGCCATATGAATATGAGTTTTCCCGCCACTCTTTAAATTACTGTGTAATATGGATGCATCTATATAATGAGGTAACTAAAGGATCCTTCTAGTGCATGTGATCTGAAGTAGCTGTAGTCGCATCCGAGAGTTGGCCACTCAAGGGTTATAGATAGATAGATAGATAAGTATTTTGTTTCTCTTCTATATTTTCTTTTCTAAGTAGATAATAGTTGAATTTTCATTTCAATTTTCATGAGTCATTGTCATACTATTACTGTCAAACCTACAGGTTGTAACTGAGTCTGCAATTTCTGAGTTTTCGAAACACCTTTCTTTAGTAGATTCTGATTAATGATTTACAATTAGTAGTTGTCTTGTTATCTTTTGTGTTAGACAAATGTTTCCTAATTTCTTTACATTCTTTACTTCTTCAGCAATTTATGCATTCTTTAGATTAATCATTTCTATGCTTTCTAGTTTAATGGTGATGCTTTTCAGATTCCTAGTTTTTTGTTTTCTAATTTTTAAGTTATTTTCCCACTTTCTAGATAGATGAGTTATTGCATTCAAGATTAGAAATCCCTTAGCTTAGAACTTTTATTCAGTTGTGTTCATGATGTTTTCTATGTAGCAACAACTCAGATAGAATATGAAATCCTATCTCTCTTGAAAGGTAAATCTCTATCAGCAAGCTTCAAGAGATAACCCCAAGGTCTCCAATGTCAGGTCTTGACAATGCATAAACAACTCAGTGATAAATGTGAAAATGCTGGTAATCAAAAAGGGACCTTACTACAAGCAAATACTGAATCTCTAATTTATTAGATTTGGCAATATGATGATACTTCAACTCTAAATCTAACTCAAATGATAAAGAAATAACAAAAGATTATGGTTTCAGAGAGATTCCTAGATTTAACTACTCCTAAGATTAACAATGCAAATGATGAAATACTTGAAATGGACCAATCCCTCATAAACTAATTCCTGCTTGACCAAGATAAATCTGCAATCTTACAGAAACAGTGCAATCTTCTAAGGTATTAAATATTTTCAGATTGTGAACATTCATCCAAGACAACCCAATTGCAATTGAAATGAATAAATTTCCACAATTGAACTAAGCACAATGAATATAAAGGTCTAGGCTAACTTTACAGAGCAACTAACAATCAACTAGCTGCGAAAAGTATGGACCAAGGATTGCTGCAACACTTCAAGCATCAACCAATAAACACCATTGAATCAGATCTAACATACATCTAATAACCTTGAGCAATTTTAAATATAGAATCATAAGAACCATGCAAGATAAGTCAACACAAAAGAGATCACCAAAAAATCACAATGTCTTCAATTGTACTGGATCATAGAATTTCAACAACAATTCCAATGTTCTGTTACAACACTTGCTCAAAAATTAACTAACTTCTAACCTAATTCGCTCTTGTATCAAAATATCTATCTTTCTATCTGTGTTTTATATCCTATTCTATATTACAAATGAGGCAGAATTCCAAATTTATAGGAACCCCCAAAGCATGTCGGCCTAGCCAGGGTTTACAATCATAAAATAGCCACAAACAGGTCAGACCAATTAATGTTTACAATAATAAATGGCCATAAAATAGGTCGGCCCAAGGAGAATTCAAAATAAAACAAATTAGCATTAAATTCTTGAACTCAATCTAGGTCGGCCTGGGATCTCCAATGCAGTTGGGACCAAGGCATGGAAAATAATAGGGAGGCACAAAATTCGATGTAACCTTGCATTAACTACCTCCTTCCCTATCCTGAGTGCACCTCTCCAAGTTGGCCAAAGGGAAGTAACCAATACTTGGATTTATTTCATAGATTCAAACTTCATCCCCTGAGTGACAATGACCTCTTACCAATAAATCTTAATGTCTTGATACTAATTCACAACAACAACATAGGCAGCTACATCATCAAACTGGTGCTCAACAATTGGGTCTTCGTCGACTGAAAGCATACATTTTTCTGCCATTCCTTCTTGCCATGCGAGATTCAGCCTACACTCAGTAAAACCCAACATCAATATCCATTATAACATGAAGATCAAGATTAGTCCATCGCAAATAAAATATTTATCATTCAAAAAAATTTGAGCAAGGATCGAAATCAACCTAGAAACCTCATTAAGTCGCATTCTACACAGTTCGGGATTTCAAGCCTTCCGCGGAATCCAGGCCAGATAATAGGGAGGTTGGATGCATCAATCACTGATTCATGCTCTAGGTCTTGCTTGGAAGACCTCTAGGGTGTCTCACTCCACCACTTGCAACCTATAGGACCTCTTGCTTCTTAGGGTCCCCTGATTTCCCCTTGCCAACCCAACTATCAACATAGATCCTTCTACCAAGTCATGACTTGGTGCAACCTTGAAACACTTGCCTTAGCCCTTAATCCACCCTAAAGGCTAATAATCCTCCAAATTCTTAAATTTAGTTTTACAGGGGTGTGGAGGTGCTTCTAAAGTCATCAATCCATCCTACTAAGTGTATTAGGGGTCCACCTAGCTCCATCTACAAGTCGCTTTCACCAAACCTCACTATTAGGCCTAGGAGGCTACTAGCCCTATTAACCCTATTAGGTCTCCTTCTTCGAGAAAAAAGGTTTGTTTTCCAAGACATTCCAAAGAACACCCCAATCTTTTCTTGGGATTCCTGGTTCATATGCCCACCTCTCAAGGATTTTTGGGGTCTTGGGTCTCAGCTGTCCGTACAAAGCCCTAACCTGAAAATGAGCAAAACTAGGCCTTTTAAGCCCTTTCCTGGCTTCTCTGCAATATGTTAAGTCCTTCCCTCACTAGATGGATTGTTGGAGTTTCTTTCTCCTTACCATGTCTTGGCAAGACTCATACCTTCCTTCTCCAAAAGGTAATTTGTCAGGAAATTGACACCCCTGCAAATCAAGTGCTCTGCACTAAGGTCTTCCCTAGCCGGACACTTCCCTGGCTCGCCTAGGACAAGACTTCCATAGTAACTCCTGTGATTTCAAAGGCCCTAAACCCTACTATATGTACATCCATGGAGTCTAGTCACTGTTCCCAAAGGGCCGTACAATTTGTACGGTGGGAAAGTGAACTAACACTCCATACTAACAAACTGCCTGGTTCAGACCAGCAACAGTATGAAAACCAAAACTAATTACAAACAATACTTGAAACTGAATAAGGAAACTATATAATGCCACACAATGCTCGAAGAACAACTACTTTACATCCTACACAAATTACAATGCCATGATCAATCCATTAAAACATCACTTCAATGCAAAAACCAAAAAATTCACACTCAATCACAATTGCTTCCCTTGAATTCAAAAACAAAACTTCAAACAATATCAAATGATTCCAACCTCACTCCAATGCTGAGGCATCCCATAAATAGGTCACCAAAATCAGTTATCCTCTCCCTTGGGCTCTTCTTGGCCGCTTGTAGCTCCAATTGAGCAACATTTTCAGACATTTTGCAAGAATTCTAAAAGTCCAAAACCTCATTTTGAGGTAGAACCTTATGACACCTATTCTATGGTCAACTTGACCTTCATCTAATCAAAGCCCAAAAAAAATGCCACTAAGGCTTACATACAAATGAACTAAATTCGTTTGCTTAGTTGTCCTAGACAGACCTTCTAAACAACCTATGGCAACCCATGGGTGCTCCTGCACCATTCTCCCCCCTTTGCCCAAAGACTAAGGAATGTGGGGAGAGATCAGAGATAGATCAATGCCACACTTCTTGAAATGAGCTTCTTCCACCCATGTAGCTTCAGACTCTGGTTTGTCTTTCCACTGTATGAGATGTTCTATGTACACCTTGTGCCGAGTAGACTTCTTCAATCTGGATTCCAAGATCCTTTCTTCTTGCAGCTTGTGTTTAGGTGGTAAGACTACAGTACTCACATCCTCCAAGACATCTGTACTGGCCAGAGTCACATCAGTTACTGATCCTTTATACTTGATCAAGTCAGCCACATTAAACACTGGTAAAATACTTAAGTGTGCAGGAAGTTCCACCTTGTAAGCATTCTTTCCATACTTGGCTAACACCTTATATGGTCCCACTCTCTTCATCTGCAACTTAGTTGGTACTCCTTTTTGCTATCTATATTTGTTGAGATGGACCATGACATAGTCACCTACTGCAAATTGGATATCTTTTCTAGACATATCCACCTTAGCTTTCAACTTGTGAGTAGCCTCTGTGATTGTCTTCTTCACTTGCTCCTGAATCTCCTTCATGGTCTGAGTGAAATCCTTTGCATGGCCACTCCTATGCTCCATAGCTCCTAGATCTCTAAGCTCACACACACCTCTTGGGTGCAGACCATATACTATCTCAAAAGGACTCCTACCTGTGGTCCTATTCACACTGCCATTGTAGGCATATTCAGCTTGTGATATCACCAAGTCCCATGTCTATCCATACTCCTTGGTGAGGCATCTTAGAAGGTTACCTAACACTCTATTTATCACCTCAGTTTGTCCATCTGTCTGAGGATGGTAAGCTGATCCAAAAGATAAGCTAGTACCCAATCTGCTCCATAGAGTTTTCCAAAAATGACTCATAAATTTCACATCTCTGTTCGATACAATGCTCAATGGAAATCCATGGATCCTCACAATCTCTTTGAAGAAAAGATGAGCAATATAGCTAGCATCATGGGTGGTCTTGCATGGAACAAAGTGACTCATTTTACTAAACCTATCTACCACCACATAGACACTATCAAACCCTGTCTTAGTTTTAGGGAGTCCTACCACAAAGTCCATGCTAATGCATTCCCATGGTCTGTTGGGAAAAGGTAGAGGTTGATACAAACCTGCATTGCTAGCTACCCCCTTGGCTTTCATACAAACTACACACTGCTCCACATACCTTCTGACATCCCTTGGCAACTTGGGCCAATAATAGAACCTCTGCACTAATTCTAGTGTCTTGTTGATACCAAAATGACCACTGAGACTACCATTGTGCTTCTCCTAGATGAGATTCTCTCTCATTGAACCTTTGGGAACACACAACTGATTCCCCTTGAACAAAAGTCCACTCTGTAATGTATACTTTGAGAATTGACTGTGAAAGTGATTCTCAAAATCAGAACATACCTTATATTGGTCAGAGAAGTCTTCATCTTATCCATAGAGATCCTTGAAACTCTCTATCCCAATGCTTTTGAATTGAATCTCTTGCACTGTCAGCAACCTCCTACTTAGTGCATCTATCACCTTATTCAATTGTCCCTTCTTGTGTTTGATAGTAAAGGTGAAGGCTTGGAGGTACTCCATCCATTTCAAGTGTCTATTACTCAACTTTTCTTGTGTGTTGATGTAGCTAAGTGCCTGGTTATCAGTAAACACTACATACTCCTTAGGTAGGAGATAATGTCTCAACTTTGTAAGAGACTGCACTAGAGCATATAGTTCTAAGTCATAAGTAGAATACTTCTTTTTAGCTTCATTGAGCTTTTCACTAAAGAAAGCTATAGGTTTGCCTTCTTGGCTTAGTACTACTACTGCAATTCCACTGGCATCACATTCCACTATGAATAGCTTATCAAAACTAGGTAACAAAAGGATGGGTTGAGTTGCCACTTCTTGTTTCAACTTCTCAAAACCCTTCTCTACTTCAAGAGTCCATTTAAACTTATTCTTTAGGCAACCCTTGATAGTATCAAGCACTGGTGCACAAATGCCACTAAAGTTCCTTATAAACTTCCTATAAAACTGAGCTAACCCATGGACACTCCTTACCTCTATCTCAATGGTTGGTGTAGGCCAATTTAGGATAGCTTCCACCTTGCTTGGGTCCATCTTCAATGATCCTTGGGATACTACAAACCCCAAATACACAAGATCTTGTTTGAAGAACTCACACTTTTCTAGGTTGATGGCTAACCTCTCCTTCTGCAACCGTTTAAGAACCATCTCCACATGTTTCAAATGTTCCTATACTATCGTACTAAAGATGAGTATATCATCTAGATACACCACCACAAATATACCTGTGAAATCCTTAAGAACTTCATTCATGAGCCTCATGAATGTGCTAGGGGCATTTGAGAGGCCAAACGACATCACTCTCCACTCATACAACCCATCAGTTATCTTAAAAGTTGTCTTCCATTCATCCCCATCTTTGATTCTAATCTGGTGGTATCCACTCTTCAGATCCAACTTAGTGAATTATTATGCCCCTCCAAGATAGTCCATCAAATCCTCTATCCTAGGAATAGGAAACCTATATCTGATTGTAATCCTATTGATAGCCCTAGAATCAGTGCAAAGTATCCACTTACCACGTTTCTTGGTTGCTAAGACCATTGGTACTACACATGGACTGATGCTCTTCCTAATTAGTCCTTGGTCTAATAACTCCTGCACTTGCCTAGCCACTTCCAGGTTCTGATCTAGTGTGAGCTTATAAGCTGCTTTGTTTGGAAATGAAGCCCTTGGTATGAAGTCAATCTGATGACTAATAGCTCTCTTTAGAGGTAATGTTTCTGATGTTCCATCACTGACTATGTCCTTGAACTTCTCAAGCAACTTCTAGACTTCCTCTGGAATAACTGTCTTCCTTGCCTTGTCTTCTTCCTTGGGTTGCACCATAACAACATATCCTTCACCTCCTTGCTGAAGAGTGTTGATAAACTCCTTGCCACTGCTTAACAAGACACTAGGGGTCTTTGACTATCCTTCTTCTTCATCCAACAGTGACTGTAACTTGAATTTTTTACCATCCTTCTTAAATGAGACGCTGTTATGATTTCCATCATAGATAGCTCCTCTGTCATATTGCCATGGCCTTCCTAATAGAAGATGGCATGCATCCATAGGCAACACATCACAAATCAGTTTGTCTTTGTACCCTCCAATGAAGAATTCCACTATTGTCTGCTTATTCACAAGAACACTCTGCCCTTTATTCATCCATGTCACCTTGTAAGGATTAGTGTGGGGTACCTTCTCCAACTTTAACTTCCTCACTGCTTCCTCCAAGATAATGTTATCAGTAGACCTTGAATCCACTATGAATTTGTACACCTTCCCAAGTATTTTGCATCTCACCCTAAATAAGGCTCTCCTTTGCTTTGGCTCTTCTTTGACTAGTTGTCTGATTAGAACCCTTCTAAACATCAAGTTCTCCCCATTTCTAACTCAATGTGACTAACCTCTGGTGACTTGATACTCATAGTGTCTTCTTGAGCATAAGAAGATGCTTTCTCTGGGAACCTATAAGCTGGATGTCCTACTTGACCATAGTTGTAACACTTCATGCTAGCAAAGTAAGAGTTACTTCTGCCTATACCTCTTCCTCTGTTAGAACCTCCTTGAGATCCTCTACCTCTTCCATAACCTCCTCTAGAAGTTGTTTCACCTCCATGCTCTGTGAGTTTAGACTTTCCCTGATTTCTTTGTTCAGTCCCTCTACTTTGGTATCCACCTCTATGTTCTCTTTGATCTTTGCCTTCTCCTCTGCTCTTGGAAGCTTGATCTTGTTTCCTCTTAATTCTCTCTTCAATTTTCATAGCCAATTGATAACATTGGTGCACTATTTTGGGACTTAGAAGAGTCATCTCCTCTTGAATGTTCCACTTCAAACCGTTAAGGTATCTAGCCACCTTAAGACTTTCATCCTCAGATACATTAGACCTCATGCAATTTTTTTGAAACTCCTTTGTATAGGAATTTACATCATGGTCTCTTTGTCTCAAGCTCTGTCTTTTCTTATGCAACTGAATTTCATAATCATTTGGCATGTATGCTTCTCTCACTTTGGCAACCATTCCCTTCCAAGTGGAAATAGGTTTCTTTCATTCCTTTTCTCTCTCTGTCTGAATGAACTTCCACCATGTCAAGGAAGAACCTATCAATCTTGATTTGGCCACCTTTACCTTCTGTGCTTCAGTGACTCCATCACACTCAAAATGGTTTTCTATTCCCTCTATCCAATCCATGACTAGATCAGCTTCTAATTTCCCACTAAATAGTGGTATGCCTTCAAGTGCTTTTCCACTCAAAGCATTCAATTCCTTCAAGAAAGGCTCTTCTTGCAAAATAGGGTCAGGTTCAGGGATCTTGTCTTCCTCTGCAACCTCTTCACTCTTGGGTACCCCTCCTTCCAACATATCACTAACCTCATCGGTCTTAGTTTGCACATTACTCATTGCTTGCTCAAGTTGGGCTATTCTTTCCGTCAATAGCCTATTGTCTTCCTCCTGATCTTCAACCTTCTTGTCCAATTCTATATTTGTCACCATGATTGTAGAACCACTAGAATCAATCTT
>VDFB02271358.1:571817076-571836219 GCA_007258455.2 Sequoia sempervirens
AGGATGTGTGCCACATGTCAAGATCTCCATCCATATAAATAAATGATAATATCACATCCCTAGGTACATAACATTTTATACCACAATCCATGTGTCGAAATAGGTCTCCAAACACTCTCAACATCAAGAGAAACTCCAAAAAAAAAAATTAATCCCCAACCCCCCTAATCTTTTGGCTTAGATATGTACATCCAATTTCTAAGTGGAATACCATATTTGTCCTTTTTCCCTTTCCAAGGGAAAAGTGAAGCATTTTTTCCTTATTTTCTAGATCACATACTTGAGAATGTGAGCTATAGTAAACCAAAAAATAGGTATAGCTTCCAAAATAAATTTGATCAATGTAAGTCCTCTCCCAATGGATAGCCATCTATTACAACACAAGTTGATATGATTTTATTCCTTGTCAATCAGCCATAACTAATCATTTTTACCATAAAAATTTGGTTTCAAGTGAAAGCCTAGATACTAAAAAAAATATTTTAAATCTAAGTGCTAATAGGGAAACATATGTAGAATCCAATTATTTGATGAGTAGGAGGTATTTTCCACAATGTGTCAAATTATGATATTGCTATCAGGATTCAACCGTGTAGTTTTACGAGTCAAACTCATTGACCCATGTTTCATGAGTAGTGGTTCACAAGAACCCATCTCTCATGTTAATGAATGGTCAACTTATCACTCATTGCATCTAGGTAGTGCTCACAGAGGTCAAGCACTGGGCCTTCTTGGGAGGTCACCCATCCTAGTACTACTACATCTCAAGCACGCTTAACCTCAAAGTTTTCTCCAAGGTTAAGCCCACTTCGCTTGCAACCCCATTTGCAAAACCTTTAGCAAGTGTTGTGCCTTATGAACCATTCATTATATATCCAATTTAGATCATCAACTGATAAGTAGGAGGTATTTTCCACAACATGTCAAATTATGATATTGCTATAGGGATTCAACAGTGTAGTTTTATGAGTCAAACTCATTGACCCATGTTTCATGAGTGGTGGTTCACAAGAACCCATCTCTCATGATAGTGAATGGTCCACTTAGCACTCATTTCATCTAGGTTACACTCATAGAGGTCAAGCAATGGGCCTTCTTGGGAGGTCACCCATCCTAGTACTACTCCAGCTCAAGCACGCTTAAACTCGAAGTTTTTTACAAGGTCAAGCCCACTTATCTTGCAACCCCATTTACAAAACCTTCAACAAGTTTTGTGCTTTATGAACCATTCATGATAAACCCCATTTATCTCATCAATTCATAAGTAGGAGGTGTTTTCCACAGTGTGTCAAATTATTATATTGCTATCAAGATTCAACTGTGTAGTTTTACGAGTCAAACTCATTGACTCGTGTTTCATGAGCAGTGGTTCACAAGAACCCATTTCTCATGATAGTGAATGGTCCACTTAGCACCCATTTTTCATCTAGGTGATTCTCACAGAGGTGAAGCATTGGGCCTTCCTGGGAGGTCACCCATCCCAGTACTACTCCAGCTCAAGAACACTTAACCTCAAATTTTTCTCCAAGGTAATCCCATTTAACTTGCAATGCCATTTGCAATACCTTTAGAAAATGTTGTTCCTTATGAATGATTCATTATATATTCTCATTATCTCATCAATTGATAAGTATGAGGTACTTTCCATAGTGTTTCAAATTATAATATTGCTACTAGGATTCAGCCATGTAGTTTTAAGAGTCAAACTCATTGACCCATCTTTCATGAGTAGTGGTTCACAAGAACCCATATCTCATGATAATGAATGGTCCACATAGCACTCATTGCATCTAGGTGATTCTTGTTGGAGTTATGGACAAACATTGAGAGGGGGGGGATGAATCAGTGTCTAAACTTTTTCAACTTCAACCAAGATTTTTAATTTCGATTTCCTTTTCTTTCAACAATAGAGTAAAGTAATCACTTTTGAAAGCACACAGATATGACAACATTAACTTAGCCTATTAGATAGATTATGAAAATATGATTTGAGTGAGATATCTTGCATTTTCCAAAACATAGCTCAGATTTGATCTCAATATTACTTTGATTAATGCATTCATGAGTTGAATGTAATCATTATTAAACAGAATTGAGAACAGTAATAATCCCAACAGTAAACAGAAACAACAACTACTCAGAAAGGCAGTGAGCACACAGAAGAATAAAGAGACAAAATATTTGCTGAGTGGAAAACCCTCCTGGGGTAGAAAAACCACTCCTAAACTACCTTACTGGCTTAATCTTCAAAAACCACTTTTAACAATGCCTTATAGGCTAATTTCTGAGCACCAACTCAAGGAGCACCAACCCCTCATTTAGAGACACCAATCTCAAGGAGCACCAACCCCTTACTCAGATTTCAGAATTACAATAATAATATCAGAGGATCACTCTATTTTCAATTAAGCTCAAGAAACTCAACACTCTTATCTCCTTAATACCCGAAGAATCCAACTCTTGTATTAAAAAGTTTTTTGATACATCTCTTGACACGGACAAAATAACTATCTCTCAGAATTACTGGCCAACAACACCTTCACTATTTTCAACACTGGTTATTATATACATTTGAAGTATGTTTGTTTTGAAGAAATCTTCAAAATACATTTTTCACAAGATTCTGAAACTCTCTTGCTATTTTTAGAATCTGAAGCTAGATAATGATGATCTGTAGATGATGGTAAAAATCAGAGTAATGCATATCCAAAAAGCAGCAAATCATCCATTATTTCAAAAACGTAAATGCTCAAAAAGGAAACTCAATGAATATTCTACCATGTAACGGTTCTGAGATTCGATGCCAATCCATTATGTCGACCATAGTGTTTTGAGTCTTCGTCAACCATTCGCTGAGACATCCAGACAAGTATACCGAAGGAAATTATAACGTTGATCATTCCTTTGGTCCTTGTGCATCACCATGACCTTCTATCGTTGGGGAGAAACCATATCAAAGATCTTTATGTTTCCTTGAGATCACATTTCTGTTAAATTTGTTTTAGTCACTAAGACACAAAAGTCTTTCTCCCCGAGACATGCCCTTTTGTTTCATTCACTATCTCTATAGCCTTTTGATATCAAAGAGATATCTTGTAGACAAATCTTTGTTTTGCCGAGAGCCCTCGTGATCAACATGTCACCGTAACAATTCAATACCTATGCTGAAAGCAACTTTATCACTGTCAGTCATCCCTCTGTTTGTTGCTGTGACATTCTGCTATCGGGGAGACATTATGTAGACTACCCCACATTTCACCGAAAGTCCACATGATACACATTGGTCACCGTGACACATGGTTTTTCTTGCTGACGAGCCTTCTATCTTATGAGTGTCGATATAGCATACCGTCATCGGGGAGACCTCTCATAGAATACTTCAGTCATACCGAAAGTCACCAACCATCTTCTGTGTCACTGAGACAAGTCAGATCCTATGCCGACAAAGACCTTTTGTGTTCCATCGGCGAGACCGAAGGTCACTCGCTAAGACCTCACGCCGAAAACCCTAGCTCTTACCGAGATGTATGCCTTTATGTTGTCGGTCGGTATAAGAATTCAAACTCGCCAAGACCTTTCTTTGATGAACGAGTCTCACTGAAAAGACTTTTCAACTCTTATGTGTCACTGTAACCTACAACCTTCAGGGAGACCTCTCGGAGAATACTTTGTCATACTGAAAAAAAAACTTTATTCACTGAGTCACTGAGACAATACCAATCTCTCGCTGAAAGAACTTCATAAGACTTAGTCGCCAAGACTTGAAGGGTTCGCTATGAAATTTCATCGAAGCCACAACCTTTTCTGATAAGACCTTTCAGTGCACAGTCGGTGAGACACTATGGAGTCATTATAACATTTCACCGAAGTAGTAACCTTATGCCGATAAGACATTCAGTGCATCGGTCGGTGAGACAATATGTCTTCGGTGAGACCACATACCGAATACAACACTCCTGCCGAAAGACTTCCACATGCATTAGTCAGGGAGACATCACCCTTTTCACTATGACCCTTCACTGAAGCCTTAAACTCTTACCGATGTGTTTCCATTTAATCTCTGATTGGTGAGACAAAGCAATTTCGTTGTGACCACATACCGACGGTATAACTTATGCCGATATAATCCTTTTCTGTCACCGAAACACAAGAGAATGTCACGCCGATAGATGCCTAGAGATGGATCCTGATCGCTATGACATCAAATAAGTCTTGCTGATATGATCTTTCAATGGAGGTCGGTGTGACATACCAATTTCGCTAAGACATCATATTGATGCCGCAACTCTTGCCGATATGAACTTTCTTGTGCCGGTCGCCAAGACACAAAGTGCTCGATGAAACAACATGTCGATAGGGATTACTTATGCCGATGCACCACTTTATGTATTAGTCGGTGAGACCCGACTCATTTGGTAAGACCTCTCAGTGGTGAACAAACCTCATGCAGATAGACATTTCTTTTGTTGCCAAGACCATGATCAATGTCACGCCGAAAGTTTCCTGTATGTAAAATCAAATCGTTATGACATCAGAAATTTCTTGCCGAAAGGAAACACAGACATTTATCAGAGAGATGGATTGGGGAGACCCAAGTATTCTCACGCCGATATGTTCTTTTTCTGTCACCGAAACAATGTACAAAGGATAACATGTGACTGCATGAAGCTCAAACTTATTAGTACCAAAAGATATTAAAATTTTGAATGTAAGTTGTCCACTGAATGCCAAGACAAGTAAACCATATAGACAAAACTGTATCAAGATAAAGCATGAGAAACCAATCTGAAACTGTCAACAAGTAGAATCAACTGAAAGGGATTTTTTCATCAAGGACAAACCATAAACACAATTGAGATCCAACAATTCTCACATTGGTCAAGCACTGGGCCTTTCTGAGCGATCACCCATCCCAATACTACTCTATCTCAAGCACACTTAACCTCAGATTTTTCTCCAAGGTTAAGCCCACTTAGCTTGCAACTTCATTTGCAAAACATTTAGCAAGTGTTGTGCCTAATGAACCATTCATTATAGAACCCCTTTAGCTCATCAATTGGTAAGTAGGAGGTATTTTCCACAACATGTCAGATTATGATATTGTTATCAGGATGCAACCATGTAGTTTTACCAGTCAAACTCATTGACCCATGTTTCATGAGTAGTGGTTCACAAGAACCCATTATGGTAATGGAAAAGTATCCCTTCTACTTTTCCCTTACTTGTTTAGGCCCTCCTTGTGAACTAGGCTTAATATTACATTGATTTAGTTTTGTAATGTGTTTAGCACATTCACATTAGGTCTTGGACCCTTGTGAATTAATGAACATAAATGGTACCTTGCTAAAGTGTTGTGAAGTGTTGTAACTCACTTTCACACTCTTCTAAGGTTTTATTAATAAACTGAACCTAATAAACCTCCTTTTAATCAAAATAAACCTTAAGCTTGTCATATTTAAAGTGTTGTAAAGTGTTGTAACACACTTTCACACTTTTCTAAGCTTGTCATTAATAATTGGGCTTCTTTATGCTTTAATTGGCCCTATTTTGCATCCACAAACCTCATTGCATCTTTTGGAGGATAATCTCGGCACCAATCATTAGACAATCGTAATTTAGGGGTTTCAGGTTTAAATGGCCTGGATTTAGTGATCTAGGACTCATTCACCACCTTGGACAAATGGGTCCCACCTAGATCTTTTGGTCCTGAACTTGGTTTCACACATTTTTAGGCATTTTCAAAATTGGTCCCAAAATTTAGGCATGGTCGGACTCATTTTCCACCTTGGGCAAATGAGTCCTGTGTGGTCCAAAATCAAAATTAATTCAAATTTCTGGTGGTTTTTTATCCTCCTAGATCTGATGTCGGCTTCTAGTGTTGCAATTTTGGAAATTCTTGCATAATTGAGTATAAATACAATTTTATTTCATTCATTTTACACCTAGCAAGTTGAATGAGCATTCTTAAATCAATTTTGAGTTCACAAGAGCATTCAAGTGTCTTCAAGAGTAGATTATCAAGCATTTTAGAGTAGCATTCAAGCATCAATCATCATGTCAAGGATTTTATGCATCATTTTGTTTTAGAGCTGACAATTGTGGTGTAGGATTTTGTGATTCAAGCAAGCATTTCATTCAATATCTACAACATTCAAGTAATAATCAAGGTCTACATCCATTAGAGCCATTGCATGCATGTTTGTAGTCTCTTATTGCTAGGGTTTGGTGAGTTACAACATCTCATTTTGTTCATTCATCATTCTCCATTCATATTCCATTCTATTTCAAGGTTTAATTACCAACAAGGGGTTTGACCAAGGAAAACCCCTATTCACTAACCCAACAACATTTTTCCATCTCCTTTGTGTGTGACTTGCAGTTCTAGGTTACAAATTCCCTAATGAGAAATTTTGGAGAAAAGCTAAAAATCTTTCAAAGTTTCCAAAGTTGTCATCAAGCCTTGGAGAACCTTGGAGAAGACCTACAGGTTGCAAATTAGGGTTTTGGATCTGAAAATCAATCAAGAAGGACAAAGCAAATAGAGGAGAGAGGGACCAAACTTTTATGCTTCAAAAAATCCTAACTGGACTAATTTGCCAATTCTAGTGAATGAGTCCTAGTTCCAATCAAAATTTAATTTTTTGCAGATTCAGATACCCTTTTGGCAGATTCCTGTTCCCGCACAGTTTTCCAAAAACTAGACTAATTCTCCCAACTTGGAAAATGAGTTCCACTCAACATTAAAAGTAGAATTTCTAGTGCTTCAGAGCTCCTTCTAGTAATTTCCTATTTCCTAGGTGTACATCTTCCTTTTTGTAGTTTTATGTTTTGTTTCACTTACATTTCTATGTCATTTTGTAGTGCATTACATTCAATTAGGGTTTTTCATTTCATTGTCTTTTCCAAGTCTAAACTTGGTGGTGAACCCCTCATTATTTTATATTTAGCCCCTATGATATCCCTATTGTAAGATCTATTTCTCCTTTGCATTGGGATCTTTAGGGTTACCCTTGAATGTAGTAGGTGGAAAGTGGGTATGCTCTATGTCCTAAGTCATATGATAGCATCCATCCCACATTTCATATGCCACATTTTGGTGAACCTGCATTTAGAACATCAAAATTCTGATTTAGAGTGCATTATCATTCTAGACCTTGCTTGCATTAACATTGCAATGGTTAATTTACATTCTAGGGTTTTCAATTTTGCATTAGTGAAAGCTCATATAGCTTGCATTTGTGCATCACATTTAACTAAAATTCACACAAAATTTTCATTTGCAATCAACATATAGATCATAAAACATAAAAAGCATAGAACTCAACTGAAATTTTCTAAAAATTTTGAAAAAAAATTCTCATCGAGACTCATTCCCCACCTTGGGAAAATTAGTCCTAGTGCAGATTATAAACTACATTTTCTGGCATTTAAAGTTCAATTTTTTAGTTTCTATTTATTGTTATTTTCTTTATGTTTTAGTTTACATATCTTTTGTTCATTGCATCTAGTTTAAATTCATTCATCTAGTGCATTGCTTAAATTCAAATTTGCATCTAGAGCATTTTATTTCACATTGTTGCATAGTTTAGAATCTAAAATTTGCATCATGGATATGTGATTTAGCAAGCTTTGGATGTCCTTAAAGTCCTTAGTGGATGTGTCAAGTTGTTCTTTTAGAAATGATCTTAATAAAATTAAACTAACTCATGCCCCTTCAACTCCTAATGTATGTCCTCCTCGCAATGTTGACATCATTGGAGAAGATGATGACAACATGAATAAGTTCCTAAATGATTGTCTTAACAACCTTGAAGCTAATGCATCCTTTTATCCATCCATGAAACATACCACCTCTTGAATTGTTTGGTTATTTACATCCTGAGACAAAATTTGAACCTAAGTTCCCTACAATAGGTGAACCTAGTTCCTTTAGTCTTGCAAACATCTAACCATCCTATGTTAACAAAGTAACCAACACATCAATTAACCTTGAGGAGACATATGGAAAAGGATTTAAAATATTGAGTAAACAAGGATGTGATACAACAAGTGAACATGAGATCCATCAACTCCTAGAGCAAATACCAACTGATGAAAACTTAAAGGGATTAGGGTATCAAGATCCTCCTCTCAACACAAGTCCTAAAGAATACCTAAGGTTTCTTAGAGATGGTATAGTTGTCTTAGATCCTTCCCCCGATATGAATGTCCTCATTCCTAAATAGAAACACATACCTCCTAAGGATAAGGATAATAAATACAAGATCATCTCAGGACCTCTTGCCCTAATCCCATCTAGAAAAGTTGGTGAATCTAGCAAGCGCAAGAGGCCCTACAAGCTACAGAAACTAAATTTCCCTTGTATGTTGCCTAAAAGTGAAAGGAAACTACAATTGCTTCTAAACAAAGAACTAATAACATTACCACCAATAAAATACAGACTAATACTATATCCTAAGGATACAAAATTTTCACATTGTCGATAGCACAGAACTCTTGTACATAGTACTGATGAGTGTTGTTCCTATGTTGGTTTGTCATGGGATCTTGATCCTAGGGGCTTGGCCACCTCCTATGATATTTTTCATCCTTTTTCATCCACATTGGTATGCTTGGACCCCTCTTGATGTGTGTTTTTCTACTTTAGTGTGAGTTTGAAGCAAGTTCATCCTCTCACTAAAGTAGGGGCTAAATGTGGTAACGGAAAAAATATCCCTTCTACTTTTCCCTTACTTGTTTGGGCCCTCCTTGTGAACTAGGCTTAATATTGCCTTGATTTAGTGCCGTAATGTGTTTAACACATTTTCATTAGGTTTTGGACCCTTGTGAATTAATGAACATAAATATTACCTTGCTTAAGTGTTGTGAAGTGTTGCAACTCACTTTCACACTTTTCTAAGGTTTTATTAATAAATTGAACCTAATAAACCTCTTTTTAATCAAAATAAACCTTAATCTTGTCTTATTTAAACTGTTGTAACATACTTTCACACTTTTCTAGGATTTTCATTAATAATTGCGCTTCTTTATGCTTTAATTGGCCCTATTTTTCATCCACAAGCCTCATTTATTGCATATTTTCAAGGATAATCCTAACACCAATCATTAGCCAACCATAATTTAGGTATTTCAAGTTTAAATGGCCTAGATTTAGTGATCTAGGACTCATTCGCCACCTTGGGCGAATGGATCCCACCTAGATCTTTTGGTCCCGAAATTGGTTTCACACATTTCTAGGCATTTTCAAAATTGGTCCCAAAATTTAGGCCTGGTGGGACTCATTCACCACCTTGGGTGAATGAGTCCTCTGTGGTCCAAAATCTTGAAACTAATTCAAATTTTTTGGGGATTTTATCCTCCTAGATCTGATATTAGCTTGTAGTGTTGCAATTTCAGGAATTCTCAAATAATTGAATATAAATACAAGTTTCTTTAATTCATTTTACACCTAGCAAGTTGAATGAGCATTCCTATAGAAATTTTGAGTTCACAAGAGCATTCAAGTGTCTTCAAGAGCAGATTATCAAGTATTTTAGAGCAACATTCAAGCATCAATCATCATGTCAAGGATTTCATACATCATGTTGTTTTAGAGCTAACTATTGTGGTGTAGGATTTTGTGATTCAACCAAGAATTTCATTCAAGATCTACAACATTCAAGTAAGAATTAAGGTTTACCTCCATTGGAGCCATTGTATGCATGTTTGCAGTCTCTTATTGTAAGGGTTTGGTGAGTTGCAACATCTCATTTTGTTCATTCATCATTCTCCATTCATATTCCATTCTATTTCATGGTTTAATTCCCAACAAGGGGTTTGACCAAGGCAAACCCCTATTCACTAACCCAACAAAAATTTTCCCTCTCCTTTGTGTGTGATTTGCAAGTCTATGTTGCAGATTTCCTAAGGAGAAAGATTGGAGAAAATTTGCAAATCATTCAAAGTTTTCAAAGTTGTCACCAATCCTTGGAGAACCTTGGAGAAGGCCTACAAGTTGCAAATCAAGGTTTCAGATCTAGAAATCAATTAGGAAGGACATAGTAGACAGAGGAGAGAAGGACCAGACTTTGAAGCTTCAGAAAAATCCTAACTGGACTAATTTTCCACTTCTGGTGAAAGAGCCTTAGTTCCAATCAAAATTTAGATTTTTGCATATTCGGATACACTTTTGGCAGATTCATGTTCCCGCACAATTTTCCAAAAACTAGACTAATTCGCCCAGCTTGGAAAATGAGTCCCACTTAACATTAAAAGTAGAATTTCTAGTGCTTCAGAGCTCCTTCTAGTCATTTCCAATTTCCCAAGTGCACATCTTCCTTTCTGTAGCTTTTTGTTTGTTTCACTTGCATTTCTAGGTCATTTTGTAGTGCATTACATTCAATTAGGGTTTTGCATTTCATTGTCTTTTCCAAGTCTAAACTTGGTGGTGAACCCCTCATTAGTTTACTTTCATCCCCTAGGACATACCTATTACAAGATCTCTTTCTCCTTTGCATTAGGATCTCTAGGGTTACCCTTGAATGTGGTAGGTGGAAAGTGGGTATGCTCTATGTCCTAAGTCATATGATAGCATCCATCCCACATTTCATAAAAAACACCCATCTCTCATGATAGTGAATGGTCCACTTAGTACTCATTGCATCTAGGTAATGCTCATAGAGGTGAAGCACTGGGCTTTCCCAGGAGGTCACCCATCCTAGAGGTAGTACTATTCCAGATCAAGCACGCTTAACCTTAGAGTTTTCTCCAAGGTTAAGCCCACTTAGCTTGCAAACTCATATGCAAAACCTTCAGCAAGTGTTATGCCTTATGAACCATTCATTATAGAGTCACTTTAGTTCATCAATTGATAAGTAGGAGGTATTTTCCACAGCGTGTCAAATTATGATATTTCTATTATGATTCAACCATGTAGTTTTATGATTCAAACTCATTGACCCATGTTTCATGAGTAGTGATTCACAAGAACCCATATCTCATGATAGTGAATGTTGCACTTAACACTCATTGCATTTAGGTGATGCTCACAAATTTGAAGCACTAGGCCTTCCCAAGAGTGAAAGGAAAGCAGAGTGTGAAATATACCTTCCTAATGCTAATCTCTAGGAGAGATAAGAAAATAAACCATTTAAATCTTTGCAATTACACTTCATTTAAGATACACATATAAAAAACACGAATAGACAATAGAACATTAACATAGGATTTACATGGGAAAACCCTTATGAGAGAAAAACCCACACACCAAAGCAGAGATCTCTTGTATTACAGTAAAAAGAATATTGCATACAAGTTACAGAGCTATGCTCATTCAGGTGTTAATCCACATAATGAAACCGACAACATTTCCTTACATTCACTCTAATCTTTACTTCTTTAGATTCATGTGCACTACAAAATTGCATAAATACTTCACAAGAATTATAGGAAAGTCGTCATTCCAACTTCCAAATCATCTGAATGGTCACAAACAAACTTAACCAATTTTACCACAATACCGCCAAGACCAACTTGAATAGTCACAGTGTTGCGCTTAACCTTCATCACCCTACCAATTACTGCCATACCGCACGATACCACTCCACCACAGTTATCTCCACTAACCATTGCAGGGTCGTGGGTTACCGCTATGCCGTAGCCTTCCGCTATACTGCAAACCCCTCATCTGACTATCGTAGGGTCACGGGTTAGAACTCCTCCCGCACTATCATAGGCATCCTCACAAACTATCATGGGATAGCGAGATCTATACAACACCACTACAAGCCTCCTCACAGACTGTCGCAAGATGGTAGGATCTATACCACACCATTGCAAACACATGAAAAACTTGTTGTAGGGTGGCAGTATGACCCTACACACCTGCACAGGCTAATGAAGACTATCGCAGGATGGCAAGTAACACCTCTAGCTCGCACCCCTCTTAGTTGCACCCTGCGGTACTGTGATAAAGACTTAATGCAAAATTTTGGGAAGTCTAAGTTTTATGGCAACTAATATATGGTTTTAATAGTGATTTTAAGACATATATTCTCAAAATTCTCCCACTTGACAAAGAACTCATTGAACCCCTTCCAACACATGAAGTCACTGAATATTCTAGGCCCCAAGGCCCATCAAACTGGTGCACCATTTGAACTTATATGTGCTCATAGGCTTTGTTAATGCATCAACAACATTCACCAGAGTATCAATTTTTTCTATACTAACCTTTCCATCCTCCACCATATCACGAAAAAAGTGGTACTGCACATCAATATGTTTCATCCTGACATGGAGGTTGGATTTTTTGCCAAAAAAATGGCACTCTGACTACCACAACAAATAACAATCTTCCCTACATCAAAACCAACATCAGAACACAATATTCTAAGCCAAATGACTTCCTTATAGGCATGTGTTGCTTCCATGTACTCAGCCTCAGTAGTGGATAAAGCGACTACAACCTGTGGCTTGCTCATCTAGCTAGTTGCACTACCAAACAATGTGAATACATATCCACTGGTGGATCTTCTGTTGTCAATGTCCCTTGCCCAATCAAAATCCACATATCCAAAAATGATAACTAAACTCTGAGATCCAGTAGAGTAACCATGATAACATAAGATGTACTTAAAAGTACCCTTCAAATACCTTAAAACTATCTTCACAGCATTCCAATGCGAACTTCCTGGATTAACAATAAAGTGACTAAGCACTCATAGTACTTGGGAAATGTTTGGCCAGGTACAGACCATTACATACATTAAACTACCAACTTCACTTGCATAAGGCACCCTGGTCATGTCCTCCATCTCAATAGGAGATTTTGGACAATATTCAACAAAAATTTTAATTCCTTGCAACACAAGAACAAATAATTGCTTGAAATCCACCATATTATATACTTTCTTTAGCTAAGCCAAAGTTCTATATTTCCCCTATCCCTTTGTTGTTATATGGAGCCTAATCAAACTAGAAGTTTAAATTTTCCCCTTTTATCGACATGGTTTCCCCCCCAAATTATTCAATGGGGGTTTGGGGGTAGCGCCCCCAAGATGGGGTCAAGGGGTAGTGCCCCTTACGAGGTCTAGGGGTAGCACCCTTGGCATGCTCCTTGTCACGATACAAGGTGGGGTCGAGGGGCATCACCCCCGCAGGGGCTCAGGGGCAGCACCCCTAAAACCTCAAATGACTTTTATTATTTTATAAAGGCATCAAGAATTATTTTTCTATTGGCCAACATAAAAAAAACCTATTTTGTAACCAATATAAATCTTGATAAAACAACTAAGGGTTAGGGTTTCCATTGATATTATATTGTAGCATTTGTAGTGGTATTGATTTGCAAGGATTGTTGGTTGTAATTGATTTGATTTGCTAGATAATAATATTGGACTCTTTGTTGGTGGATGTAGCCCGAGTTTGGGTGAACCACGTTAAAAATTGTCTCTCACTATTATTATTTATGTGTTTTTCATTCCTCTTTTTAATCTTTATTTGCATTTAATCAATTCCTTTTATCCTTCCATCAAGAAACTGAACCCTAACTCTTCCACCACCAATGATCTCTAGGTGAGAATCATCACCTAGATACACCTTTCCACCAGCATACTCTTTGTATTTTGAGAACCAACCTCTATGAGAGGTCATGTGAATGGACACACCTGATTCAATCATCCAAACATCTGATGATTCCTAAAATTCCAAGGCTGCTATGAAGGCATCTGCATCGCTCTAAGAAAATTCATTTTCAAAAGAACTATGGTTTTTCTTTTTCTTCTTCTTCCCTTCTTTGCAGTCTTTCTGGATATGTCTGAATTATCCATAGTTCTAGCATTTCACCTTGGAATTTTTACAAGAAGACTTTTATCTCCCCTCTTACTCAGATTTAGACCTCTTGTCTTTCTTCTTTCCTTTCTCCTTTGATCTACCTTGAACAACAAGACCTTTCTTGGCCATCTCAAAATATTTCCTCTACATTTCTTTTGATAGCAACGAAGCAACCACATCTTCCATCTTGAAAGTGGTTGTTATACTCCCAATAGCCATTACTAGGTGATCCCATGTGTCAAGAAAATAACTGAACAGGAGCATGCAATGATTGTCGTCATCTACTTTCACACCCAAAGATTCCAACAAAGCAACGGTCATATTAAACGCATTCAAATGATCTACAACGGACACTCCTTCCTCCATCCTCAAATAATACAACTTCTTCCTCAGAAATAACTTATTTACCAAATATTTCCCATAATAAATTTCACCAAGCTTCTTCCACAAAATTTTCATTGTCTTCTCTTTATGGGCATTCAAGAGAACTGAATCGGCCAAGCACAGTCTAATTAGACCCTTTTCTTTCTATTCCACTACATACCAATCATTTTGCAAGGTTGCTAATGGTTTTTTAGAGGACACTACATCCCATAACTCTCAATCTACAAGAAAGTCTTCCATTTTGAATTTCCACAACTTGAAATTGCCACCATTGAACTTCTCGATCTCTATTCTTACGGATGTGCTTGCCATCTTAAATATACAATAAGTTATAAACTAGATTTCTCTTCCAAACTCCCACTAAACAAGATCAGCACAAAAAACATGTCTTACCCATAAGGACAACAAAGTTGGCCAAGCTCTGATACCATGTGAAAGGAAAGAAGAGTTGTAGAATATGCCTTCCTGATAATCTTTAGGAGAGAGAAGTAAATCAACTATTTAAATCTTTTCAATTACAATTCATTGAAGATGTACATATTAAGAACATGAATAGAAAATAAAACATCAACACAAGATCTCTTGTATTACAATAAAATGAATATTACATGCAAGTTACAGAGCTATGCTCTTTCAGGTGTTAACCCACATAATGAAACCGATAGCATTTCCTTACATTCACTTTGATCTTCACTTCTTTCAATTCCTATGCACGACAACATTGCATTCAAACTTCACAAGCATTACAGGAAAACTATCATTCTAACTTCCAAACCATCCAAACAATTACAAAAAAAATTAATCAATTTTACCACAATATAGCTAAGACCAACTTGAACAGTCGCGGTGTTGCGCTTAACCTTCATCACCCTTCCAGTTACCACCATATTGCATGATACCGCTCCACCGCAGTCATCTCCCCTCACCATCACGGGGTCATGGGTTACCGCTATCTCATCTAACTATCGCAAGTTCATGGGTTAGAACTCCTCCTGCACTACCATAGGCCTCCTCATAGACTGTCGCGAGACAACGAGATCTATACCACACCACCACAAGCCTCCTCATAGACTGTCATGAGATTGAGGGTGAAGTACCCTAAATCTGCATGTATGACCAACTTCAAATACTCATTAGAAGGGTTAGTCTAAACATACAAATCTGCAAATACCTCCATGAAATAAAATACCTATGCTAAAGAAATGCCACAAGTAACAAAAACAACATCAAGAAGACATTTCAAAAGCATGATAATCACCTATTCCATGTTGGATTGGTGTCAAATGTGCTAGTGACCCTTTTCCAACCCTTGATCAATAGCTAAATGATGATGTATTGCAATGGAGATGAAGAATAAGATTATTTCTCAAACCAAGAGAGTAACCTTGCATAAAATTGTGGATCCATGAATGAGAATGAAGGCCTTATTTTATAGATTTTCTTGATGAGAGATTGGCCAAGATGGTGAATGTGGGACTAAAGATCCTCTAATGAGAAGATGACACTTGTCAAATGATGATAGGTCAATGGTTGTGCAAGATTTGGGAAGAGTGCCCATGAGAGGGAGAATTTGAATTCAAATTTGAGAGTAAATGCTAAGTGGGGGACAAGAAAATGAGCAATAAATGCACTATTGGAGGGACAAATCAACTTGCCTTTGAATTCAAAATTGAGGGAATATTCCCCATAAATGCCATGTTGATGGAAAATCTTGGATTTAATAAATCAATAAATTGATTTATATGTGCAAGTGGCTAGATCTAGATAATGCAAGTGGGATGGGATTAACATTTAATCAGGGTTAGATTAAATAGATGATGATTATGCTGATTTAATGCTGATTAGGTGAGTTGACCTTTAGGATTTAAATATTTGATTTATTTAAATCAGAAAAGGATGAAATATGGATTTAATTAAATAAATGTTTGATCTATTTAATTAAAGTGATGATGTTTGATTTATTAAAAGGCTGATGATAATGTTTATTTGATAAATGACCTTAGGAAATGAGATTATTTAATGAATGGATGAAAGTGATGAATGGGCCTAATTTGAGACCTAATTTGACAGAATCTGATTGAATGCATAATGTTAATTTTGCATGTCTACATTTTGCCCCTCTTTGAAGCAATGTACTTCTTGCGTTGGTTCAAAGAATAAATTTTCCACGATTAAAATCAAAAAAATTCTGATTTTTCGGATGCTTCAGCAGAAAGAAGTACACTGGTACATTGCCCCCTCGAGAGATCGAGTGAAAAGATTCGATTTGAGGGTCGATCTCGTGATAAAGAGGTTCAAAATGGATGGTTATGGATGACGATGCAAATGAGATGATTTCAAGATGCTTAGAATAAAAAATCTGTATTATCCTAAACAACTTAAATGATGATATGATGTGATATGTTATGATTATGTGATGGATGTTTTATGTAGATGCTTAGACTAACAGAACTATATTATGATGATGATGAAAATGCAATGCATGTGAAATGATCGATGCTTCCTATTATGTATGATATGGATGATATGTGGTATGTTGAAACTAACAGATCTATATTATGATGATGAAGCATGTGAGATGATATGCAGAATTATGATGATTTATGGATGCAAGATGAATGCATAATGGATGCATGATGGATGCATTGGTGATGATGATGTTAGTGCGGAAATGAGATGATGACAAGAGGATCAACAAGCCAACATTATGAGAGATGATGATGAGAAATGATGATAAGAAATGATGATGATAGATGGATGATTTTGCTTTATCAAGGATTGGGATTTTCAAAGGGTCACTTACTTTATGTTTGATAACATGCCTAAGCACGATGCATCAAGGTATAAAGGACCAGGATGGCGTTGTACTTAGTGTGATGGACTTCGACTCGACAAATAGAGAGGGGTATTCTTGTTCACACCTGACATACAGAAACCTTGCTAGGATGCACTTTAGAAGTCTCAAACATCTTGGACCAAAACACGGAAAGGTATAACCAATCAATGCAATAGTCAACAAGCTATCTGAAACATCCTCCATACATATCTAACAAAGCAAGTATTCACCAAGTTATTTTACAAGAGCGTCCAACAAGCACAACAGGACAAAAAGATAATGATCGTTGCCCCATTCCTATCTCTCTAAATCCTTCTTTCGAATATCATCGAGAGGTCCTTGGAATGAACACAATAAGATAAGTCAAAAGGAAAAGATTAAGTACACAAACAAGTTGATGTTCTTCAATGCAGCTAACCAAAGGGAATGTGTTTTTAGGATAAGAGCCGAAACTTATTGCCAAAGATAATGCCCATTGTAGGAAGGATACATCCTAGGACATGTTAGTGGATGGTACGGCCGTCATTTTAAGTTTATCCAAAATGTTATTTCTGATAAATAATGCCCCTTGTAGGAAGGATTCATCCTACGACATGATGTTATCAGATGATTGATATGAGACTGTTTGGATGATGGACTATCGACACAAAGACTTGACCAACTTGTTTACGTACTCACTAAGACTTGAGACTTGACACTTTTGAGTTTTACTTTTGACCTGCTAGACTTGTTTCTAACTGTTTCACCAAAGGTTGAGGATGACGATCAGTTTATTATGAATGGTGTTTATTGCGGGTGCAAGTGAGATGAGGCGGATGGATTTTTTCAAATATTTGGATGTTTTTGATGTTTTTGCAATGTTTTGAGGCTATTTTTGGTATTTTTTTGAAGTTTTACAAATATTTTGATTTTTAGTTTTCCAATGTTTTTTGGGATTTTCTGAGATTTTGACCGAGAGACTAACCTAAAGACTTATCCGAGGGGCCTCGAGGGCTAATCGACAAATTATCCTTGCCTACGTTATACACGCAGAGACCACGTAGTTCGACTAACGACTTGACCAATTTACAGATGATGATATACATGATGAGATGTCAGTTTATTATGACGGACTCCTAAAAGACTGACCTAAATGTCTCAAGGGATGATCAAAGATCAACCTTGCCTACGTTCAAACTCAGAGACGACGTAGTTCAACAAGACGACCTTGTTTTTGACTTTTTGAATGACTTTTTGACCTGTTTTTGGATTTTGATATGTTTTGGATGTTTTTGGATTTTCTGATGTTTTGATGTTTTTGGATTTTCTAATTTTTTGATGTTTTTGGATTTTCTAATTTTGAAGACTTTAAGACCATACACGAATCTGATCCAATGAGAATGTGCCCCCAGTGTGATTCAATAGACTACCCCGATAAAGGCAGGACAAACTGACCTTGAGGATGGGCCAAGTAGTACTTGGAGGGATCATGATACGAACACAAGACCAAGCTATGATGCGGATGCGAATGGATGAGTGATGAATGGAGATATGGATGATGGAAGTGAAATGGATGGATGATGTAGATCAAGCCATAAAGATCCTAGTGGATGGAAAGTGCTTATTTACACAAGGTGCCTGTTTGCCAGGTTTTCACCGAGGTACTTGCCCAAAGTGCCACCGAAGTGGTTTTCACTAGAGGACAATTTTTTTCTTTACTATTTTTGATCCTTTTTCTAATTTTTTTGGATTTTTTGCTTTTTTGATTTTTTTGTTGTTACCAAGATGCCTGTTTGCCAGGTTTTCGCCGAAGTAACCATTTTTCTAGGACTTTTTCTAATTTTGGATTTTTTGGTTCTATACCTTGAAAGGATTAGGCATAAAACTTTTTGAGATGGGAGCTATTTATTAGCTCTTGCAAAGGTTCCCCTTCAGGTGTTGATAACTAATATGCCCCTAATTTATAGCTTGTTGTGACGATGAAAGGCCCTAACCAATTGGATTCAAACTTGCCTTTGCTGCTGGGATTTGGGACATTCTTCTGATTTTCTTTTAAGACCAGTTCTCCGACTTGGAAAGTTTTGCTTCTGATTTTCTTGTTGTAGCTCCATTTGAGTCTATTTTGGTAGACT